>JAOZJS010000186.1:0-65015 GCA_025882695.1 Amerodectes protonotaria | reverse complement strand
AATCTTTGGAAAATTCCCAGCCGGAAATTCACTAGATATCTGTGTGCATCATTCTCTTAAAGGATTCAATCATACCACTTTTTTTCTTATTAATTTGTTCATTGGCGTGATCAGAGTGATTCATTATCCCATCCTAGAATCCTTGACCATTCCACCCCAAATGTGGTGGTTTTGCATGTAGCCGATGAAATCCACCTATTAATCAGACTGCAGTCGGACACATCCGGTAGATGAATTGCAGCTATATTGCACACGCCATACAAGACAATGAAAAGCGCGTGTCTGCATGTGTGATAATTGATTGACGCCAATGTAAAATTAAATTGATTGATGCGCTTAGCCATCATGGATGAGGTGTAATTCAATCAATAAGAAATTAAAATTTTCCCAAAAATTTTATCGCTATTTGGCACAAACAGATATTCGTTGCAAACTACCACCATAGCCATAGCCATGTTTGTACGATTAATCAATGTGTGACAACCATTATCATTATTTAATTTGATAATCAACCATCAGATCTACATGCTAAAGAATAATTCACCATTATCTCACTGGTCCACGGTTTGGTCAAGCGTCCAAACACTTGCAAAAACAAAAACATTTACAATTACCGATACTGTCATTTACAGGGTCGAATTTGTCAAATTTCATTATTAACCTATACTTTGGACGGAAAAAAAGATTATTTTGAAAAAACGAAAATTAAGCTGAAAATTCTGTTTTTTCATTATTGGAATGGTGGTCATGTTCGTCAAGAATGGTTAAATCTTACCAATCAAAGAATTGAATGTCAGCTTAAAAGACCATCATCATTTATCATTGACACAAATAGTGATTAATTACTTGTTCTTTTTTTCTGATAAAAATATTCATCAATCATACATTTCATATGATTGGTTGAAGTAAGAATTTAATTATGGTGGTGAAATTTTTTTAAATGATACCAAGCCGGTTTGATGGTTGCAGGGGCAGGTAGATAATTTTAGCTTTTGCGGCATCAGTACCGCGTGCTAATTGAAGCTACCGGACCATTCACCTTCATGAAATATTTTTTTTTTATGAACATCGGTGATCATTAATATGAATATGATGATCAAAGACTTGTGAACAACAATGTTCATGGTGATGGCCATTATTTTATTCTACTACTTTTTTACTTTCTTAAACACTATACACTACACTACTTTGAACTAGGAAGAGGAAAATCGGGATCTCGATAAACCAATCGTTGTAAGGTTCATTGGTTTCCTTTGATCTATTAGTTGAATTATAAAGTAATCAAAGTGTTAGGATGGTTGCACGGTAATCTCAATGTTCTCTTCCTGTTTTGGAGCGGGCGGTAGTCAAACTGTTTCTCACCCTGTGTTGGTTGCGATGACCATAATGCAGTATACAGTCCAATACCACCACCATCATTTACACAGTTCATTCAATAGAACCATTTTCGATAAGGAATATTTTTTTTTGTTTTGCTGATCAAGGATGGATTTTCTCTCTACTCATTCCCCTTCTACAACTTGATCCACGCGTCTTTCTTTGCAAAACTCAAAGACTTGGGTTGTCCGTGTTGTTGTTCGGTCAATGGAACGAAATGTGAATGGCCATGCACAGAAAAAGGGATATAACGAATTGCATGAGCCAGGCCAATAACCATCAAGCCATTTTCAGTTATACACGGACATGAACATTCATTATTATTATTATTATCACTATAATTTCGAATTCCCAATCTATCTCTGTTTTTTGGCAAGATTCTGTTTGATTATGGATGGACACAGAACATATGAGCAAGGATAGAATGCTGGCCAGCATCCTGATGAGATTTTTTGTCCGTACGAATCGGTATATGTTATGTTCTTAAAAATCCAAATAGACTGCTCACAAACAGACATTTTTTTCACATGCCCAGCGGATTGGCGGTGTATTGAACTTTTTCAAAAAGCACAACCTCAAGCACACACACACACCAACATCTCCAGAAGAGAGAGAGAGAGAGAGAGAGGGTGAGAGAGCAACAATTTAATTTATTAATAAATGAGAATCAAGATTTTTCACTTCATCTTATCCATATTTATTTCTTGATTCAGCCAAGAAAGGGTTAGCTTGATCATCAAAGCTATTGGCGGCTGTCAAGACAGAAAATCGACATGATAATTATTATGTTGATCTCATGTGTCGGTTACATCACTGAACTTTTGCTCAAAAGTTCAATGGCTTCTTTGCTGGCATATGATCAAGGGGTGAAAGTTCTGCAAATGGTAGATTTGAAGCTAATTCTTGAATGACCAGAAGATAATTCCCAAATATGGCCCAATGTATGCTTTTTTTCACAAAAGGTTCACGATTCCTCGTTTTGGACCATAAAAGATTAAATCATCATCAGTCTGATGATTAGTGGCTATTTTATTTTACACCAATTTATTTCAGACAATCGTGTTTGTGCTTAAACGGAGGTAAGGCAAGCCAATATTCGACCTTTTCCAATCGAAAACTAAAATCTGACGATTGAATAAACTTTAAATCATATCAGATCGAATCGAATCTTTTTTATAAATACAAATTGTACTTTATGCTTTAGTATAATTTAAAGAATGTAGAACATATTTAGAAAAAAAGAATTAAACAAAAGCCAACAAGAGTTTAACAAAAATTGTCTTTAAAAAAAAAATCCTGCGGCCGATTTGTCCAAGGTGAATCTGGTGATCATCCTGTATTTTGTCCGGACCATATATTTTATAAATAAAATAAATAATTTAAAAGTACAAGATAGATATGCTGATGGTGGTGGTGGTGGTGGTGGTGTTTCTCCTTTTTCTTCATCGGAAAAATTTCAATTTTCCAAATCATGCAACTTTTGGCAATCGAATGTTAGAGTGTGTGGGTGTGCGCGTGCATTAGATTAGCAAGCGATGGCTAGGATTTATTGTTGATTCAATCCTTAGCATGGATCTTGACTTTCTTCATCATCATTGGGAACCGATTTGGGCCGTAAAAAATTATTGCTATCACTTTTATTCTGAACATTAGCAGCATTGTTGTCACTGTTGTAAAGATCATTGGCTGGATAATCAATCATTGTACGTTGCATGATATCATTAGATTCTTCATTTTCTTCATTTTCTTTATTTTTTTCATCATCATCATCATCATCATCATCGGCAGAAACACAATCCAAATCAGTATGAATCATGTCCAATCGAGGGTTACTTGGACTTGGTTTAAGATCCAACGATGATGTTGATGCTGACAGTTTTTCGACCATCGGTAATTTACTCACGACTGATTCTGAGGTTGATGCAGTTAAAGATGATGATGTGGCAATGGTGGCCGTTGATGAGAGATTGGATTGAAGTGATGAGGATGAAATGGATGAGATCGAAGTCAAAATGAGATTGGATGATGAGGGCGTCGATGTTAATGAGGAATTCAAAGAGGACGATGATGTGCACGTTGGTATGGTCAGTGTGGATGAAGACAAAATTGGCTGATGTTGATTTTGTGCCGACTGCAATTGCTGCAGTTTGAAATCCAAATAAGCATGCTTACAGTTGTTGCAAAACGAAGACAGACGATCCAATGAATAAGGAGAGTTTGTTGGTTCAGTTGGTTGGGGTGGCTGCTGAAATTGATTATCAATGTCATCGAACAAGGTGGGAGTAGGGAATTCGGTGAATTCTTGAAAAACACTATTATTACAAAAACTTGACCGCATATCATTGTTGGTGGATGTCTCAAAATCCAAAACCAATAATTTAGTTTCTTCTGTTCCATTACGAGATCCAACAGCGCATACTAGTTTAGTATTGGAGGATCTGATCCGCCATACAACACCTCCGGAGCCACCCGAAGGCAATGTTACCAGGTTACGAATGAATTGGCCAGCTTTCAAATCCCATAATTTGACGGTTCCATCGTCGCTTGAGGTAATCACAAATTTGGAATTGAATTGCAAACATGTGACCGCTGATTGATGTTTATTATTTCCTGTCAATGTTTGCAAACATTGTCCAGTATTTATATCCCAAACTCTTACGGTGGAATCGGCATTGCCCGAAACCAGAATATTATTTCTTAGTTGCATACCGGATGTCAATGATTGATGTCCAATCAAGGTGTGTTTCAATTTTCCGGTTTGTGCACACCAAACACGAATCGAAGTGTCCAAAGATCCAGAAACAATATGTTTTCCATCAAACTGAAGCGAATAGACTCGATTGGTGTGACCTTCCAATGTGTGCAGACAGGTTTCGGTGGCAACGTGCCATACTTTAACCCAATTATCATATGCTCCCGACACGCATAGTTTGCCATTAAATTGAACACAACGAACAGCGGCTGCGTGGCCAACCAAAACATGGACACATTCACCTGTTTCAATGTTCCAAACTCTTAATGTTGCATCACGACTTCCCGATACTACATGTCTATCGTGCAAAGCCATACACCGAACAGTGGACGTGTGACCATACAATATATGCAAACAATGCCCATTGAGCGCATTCCAAACACGAAGCGTTCTATCGGTTGAACCAGATATGACAATGTTATCGGCTGATAATTGGGATGACCAAACACCACCGGTATGACCAATCAATATTTGAAGACATCTTCCGGTGATGCTAGACCATACTTTCAAAGTGTTGTCATCGCTGCCACTGACGATTATATTGGAGGTAGGATTGAATTGCAGGCACGTTATCACATGGTCTTCGTGACCTTTCAAATGGAGTATTTCTTTTAATTTTCTTGGTTTATTTTGCTGCATCGGCAAACTTGACATGGTACTGTTGCCGGTAACATTACCATTTTTTGCTTTATCTTCTAAAGTTGATGAAGAATCGGAATTGTTGCGGTTATTGTTAGCACACGATTGATGATTGTTGGCTGTGGTTGCTGCTGTCAATATTGGTAGGTTTATGTTTGAATGATGATCGGTAAATGTTGGCAATGTTTCGCCATTACCATTGTGGTTCAATATACCATAACGCCAATTATATTCAATATTTTTATTATGTAGATAGGCAAATTTATAGTCAACACATTGAGTATTGTCGTCGGTATTGGTTTGACTCGAACTTTGGTTGCTTGACCATTTTAAATCGCACGATTCTTCGTCCTCCGCTAATGATAATGATGATTGAGGTGGTGGCGAGGATGATGATGATGATGATGATGATGTTTTGATATCAGGCCAATTAGAACCGAATGGTGATTTGTTGGAATGAGATATTCGCTTGATGAATAGTTCATTGAAACCTTCATTATCTTCCAGAAGGCCTTCTTCGCGGCATTTCTCCCGCCATAACAGATTATCTTCACACAATATCCTCCAGTATCTGGAAGTTTGAGCAGCTCTCAACAGATCAGGCGGATCCAAAAATGATAGCACATACAGTGACAATTCTTTGGGCAACAACGATATAAAATCTCTCTGTAGCTGTGGCTCGATGATGGTGAGCAAATATCTGATCTGCTGTATCTCACATATTCCACTGGTCATCAAGGCATCCAGAGCAGAAATACGTTCATTATGAGACCACTGATGGAACATCATGAGCCATTTTTCAAGATTGTTCGGCGGCTTTTTATTGCAATTGGTTGCCGTTGAAGGCGGTGATGATGTCGATGGAGATGAAGATGGTGATGATGATGATGATGATGATGATGATGAGTTTGTTTCGTGGTTCAGCGTTATTTTACACTTTTTCAAATTATTCGCTTGATCATGACTTAAGATGTTTTCTTTTTTACGTTTACTATGTACATTCAAAAAATCGGCGTCTTTTGAATGAAGTTTGAAAAAAAAACCAAAGAACAATTATTATCATGTGTATGTCAACAATGAAAATCATACTTTGGTTGGGAGAAAGCATGGAAATCAACTTGGCAATCAAATACCCAAATATAAATGCATGAATATTGTTGAAAAATAGATGAGCGAGAAAATCATACACAATGATCAAAACGGCAACCTGGTTAGGAGAAAAAAAAATAAAATGAAATTAATCAATTAGGCAATTAGTCATAGGCAAACAGATCAAACATTTTTTTTCGACACTAAACACTTGAAAAGTATTCACGACCTATGTTCCTTGAGATTGACTTTCTCACCAATGATATTGATCAGAATCCAAAGACAATGACAATTATCAATTTGGAAATTTTCGAGATCTGGAACCAGTGAAAATAATAATGATATGAAATAAAAAAACAAACATGGCTCAATAATTTGAATGGAGAAAAAAAATTAATCGGGAGACGAGGTCAAACACGCTCACGCTCAACAATAACCGAAATGAAATAAAAAGGTAGTGTGTACCAGAGAGACAAAGAAAATAGGGAGGGTTGTCCAAAGACAAGAGCTTGCTGACACAAGTCTTTGTGCTTTATTTTCTTATTATTTTACCTTTTTTCTTTGAAGCTTTTTATTTTTTGGTTGGTTATAGGTGTTTGTTTATTCAATTTTATTCTTTTTCTGCTTTTTCTTGTTCTTCTTTCGGTTTTTTTTGTCACGACAACTGCTTCTCTTGTTTCGAAATCAATGCTGAGTTTCAAGTCCTCGAGCTTCTTTGAAAGATACAAAAGTCCAAAAAAAAGTAAGCACTGCAGAACTTGTAACAACTCTCACAAACCAACAAGCAATGCGATTGAAAGATCTCGCCACCACAAACAAAGACAGACGCTCATTTAGCCTTGGGCTTTAGCTACGTAACAAATTTTATGAATGAAACCGACACTACATCTGGCCCAACAGAAGCTTTGTAAAACAAATCGGCCAAGTTCAACAATCGCTTTTTTGTTGCTTCTGTTGAAACATTGGAACGAAAGTGAAAATATGAAAAATTCATAATTTATTTAGAAAATTGTACTGATAATTTCTTAATAATCAAATTTATCAAATATGTTGTACAATGGAAAGAAATGAGAAAAAAAAGATTTGACATTTTACACGAAAAATAAAAATTGTCGGTGTGTAAGCATTAGACATCAGCAGTGAGCTTCACCTCTTTTCATCGTTTCATCTGTTGTATGAAAAAAAATTGATAAAAATCCTAACTGTACAAATTAAATTATGATTAAGTGTTCGGCGTAGGCAAGCGAGCGCAACACGATGAATGATAGTCATCATGTTGCGACCAAGAATCTTGATAGTAGATCGATATGGAAGCCCAGATTCCTCATAATCATCATATCCACCTGAGATTAGTTGTAAACAGATGGATTTAATTCAAACGAGAAATGGTCTCATCATCGGGAAAAGAGGTGGTGTACTTGGGCCGATAAAAAGAATTATTAAAAAACGAGCAATAATTTACCTGTACAATATTTTATAATAATAGTTAAGATGACAAACAATATTTCAAACAATGATTGAGTTGTTTTTTTTTGTTTCATATTTTCTTCTTATTGAGTTGTTTTACTTCTGGGCACATAGAATGGAGACATTAAAGCAGACCTATTGCTTATTTTGGACACTGCAATGCAATTATTATTCCGTTTCTTGACTTTTTCTCACACATTGAGCAACTCTTCTCTTAAAACTTGGATAACTTTGTCGCCATTCTTTCTGCGAAAACCAAAGATCAGGTTTTTAGAATAGTAATATTAAGAATAATAATTGAATGATTCCAAATGTTTACCGCTGCATCTACATTGGCCGGTGATTCATCGTTTGGATCGGCCAGCATGGAAATGACTGAGATAAGAATTGTTTCCACTGTGTGGACAGGTAGCCAACGCTCAGAAGCTTTTTCATAACCAAAACGATCATCACCAGGCTCATGAAGAATCGATATACAAACGTTACCATTCTTGTCAACTAACAACAAAACAAATGGTTTAATTATGGATAGGCACATAATCAATTTCAAGCATAAATTTAAATGATTAAAAGACAATCATACTATTTGGATGCCAGATTTCTGTTAGAAAGCGCATCTTCGGTGGCTTCAATGGATACTCTTTTGGAAAGGTTAAATTTGCTTTGAAAAATCCCCCTTCGCTATAAAATAAAAACCCATTATGATTGTGGAGAATTAGATAGGACACTGATGAACTTACTACAAAGTATCCGGTGGACCAATGATTAGCACTTCCCAATTATAAATATCGCTATCATCACAGAGGCCTGCAGAAAATCCCTCGACAGGATTTTTTTTTAAATCTACTCAACAAAACAAATCCAAGAAAAAAACTCAATCAAATAGATTTTAAAAATCATAATTTGAAATACCATTCAGTTGTTTCCTAAGCAACAAACTTGATTGTATTTCGGCCATTTAATGAAGAATGTATGGCGATGTTTTTTTTCGGTTGGCCAATTTACTAAAATCCAATTTAAAAAGTTCTACATAACCAAAAATAACAAACAAATGACATTAGAGGCTATAGTTTGGCAAATGGTTAGCACAACCAAGCATATAAACCAACTTACCAAAAGACAATCTAGTAAGCTGCTTGAAATTCAAGCACCAATTTGCTTTAAGATTAACGGTCAAGCAGTGATTATTGAATATTATTATTATTATTAAATTTTTAATTAAAACCAAAAACAATTCTGATTGAATCTGGAATTGGAATCGAATTGTTTTGAATTGTTTTTTTAGATATAAAAATGAAATAAAATGTAAAATAAAAAATTGCAAATAAGATACCCACACCAACAAAAATATACACAGAAAGAGACACGCTATATTCGTCGTAGCGATGGCTGTATGCTTGTTTGCCTTGATTGTCTGATGCTTGTTGGTGTTCGGTGTGCTTACTTTGTGTTGGTGGTCTATCTTGGCTTGTTTTGCTGATGTACAACTTTTCTGGTTTCCAGTGGTCGCTAACTCAAACACAAACACAACTACACTGTAAAAAATAAAAAATGAGTTTCAGCGCCCCTCTCGGCGAAAAATATAAATAAATTTAGCAACCCATAAATATTTCTTTAAGATCGCTAGATGAAAGCACAAGCGAAAACTCGATTGAAAAAAAGCCTCCCCGCTTTACATACCCGTTCGTGGTCAATTCTCCTTCCCGTTCCCGACCTTCTACCTCAGAATATAGGTCTTGGTGGTGGGGCGACCAAGTCGAAGGAGTTTGTGCGTCGCTTGAACAAACACAAACCCTTCACGAGATTCAACAGAACACTGCATCACTATTCAGACGCAATCGAAGGGTGCCATGTTTTATTTTTGGAATGAATTCATTTCATTAATCAGACAATGAAGTCAATTCCCTTCATCCCTTGGTAGGCATGTAGTGTTGTGCATGTTGCCTGCATTAAATTTAATAAAGAAATGTTGTCTCTTCTCGTTTAAGGAATTGCCATCATAGATGAGTTGGTTACATCATTAGTCTCATAAGCTATTCCAAGCATGAGTTATCTAAAGGTCGGGAGTTCGAGTCTCCCTGATGGCAAATTTTTTTTTTCGCTCTGAAATTTTCAAATTTATCGTTTTATGATCGATAATTGATTTATTGGCAAATTATGAAAATTAAATAATTTATATGAAACAATGTCATTCAGAATATCGGTTTTATTTGGAAAAAAATCAGAAATTATTTTGAATGTACAACACACAAAAATCACAAATAGAATCATTCTGGCGTTTAAGCGGTCAACATGTCACCATAATTTTGGTGAATCATTTCCTCTTTGTTGATCAAATGATTCATTTGTCCAACTAGATTCATCAACGAATCAATATTGGTTGACCAATCATTCAATACTTCATTTGGATCTTTGGACATTTCGAAATTAATCACTCCGATGGAACGATCTATTTTGGCCCAAACCGTTTTGGAAACCACCAAAGCACTTAATGCTTCTTCAGTTTGTTCAATCTTCAACCCCAATAATTCTGCCATCCGTTTCAAGGTGATTTTGCTATAATATTTAGCCATTACACGAATATTCTGCAAGAAATATGAAACACAAGGAACAAGGAATCAATCGATTTGGTAGAAATCAGTGTTCTACACTTGGTGCTCTTACATGTTCAACAACTCTGTTTTTCAAATCATTCCATTTGGCATTGCCATCTTCGTTGAAAGGAAACACACCGGTCGGTTCGGCCTCCAGTTCATTGGCTTTATTGCCCTTACGCAACAATTCCGAGGATTTTTTCGCCTCCCAATCACTCCAGTTGATCAATTCCCATGTGGTGAATAGCTTTAAAATCTCCAAATAATTTGGTATGTCATTCATATGTTTCTCAATCTTTAATCGATTAATCAAATCCGATTGTTCATTGTCATACGGGGCCAGAATGACGTATACAACACAATTTTTCAAAATTTCAGCCCGTTTTTTGACATCGCTTTTGATCGCCTCGGTATTATAGATAGCCATATAATGTTTGCAAATGTTCAGATAAGCATTTTCCGATTGATCCAATTCAATCATCAAAGTATAGTATTTATACTTCAAATCATGCATTTCGGGATTTTCAAAAAATTTCGTATTAATCTTTTTGCTAATAATCTGGGTCCGGATGTAATCCTTTTTGGCTAAACACAATCGCATTTGCTCCAAAATAATCTCGACCTTTTCTTTCTTGTCCATCGAGCCATAAGTCTCCACTTGAAGCTCTTGTAATATTTGTGCGGCTTCATCAATTTTACCTTCAGCTTCTTTCATATGGGCCAACTTCAATGTTAATCTGGCTCTTTCAACTTCAACATAGATTTTTCCGGCGGTCACCGTTCGCAATGTTTCGATGAATTTCAATTTTTTCTCTCTATCCTTGATCTGATCCACGTATGTACAACATTCTTGAATCATTTTAGTGATTGATTGTTTTATTTGTGAACGTCTTTTGGTCAAAGTGATCACTTGTTCATTCAACAAATCATATTCACCAGCCTCAAAACAGAGTTTGACAATGGTCACTAGAATTCGACTGGTCGAATGAGTATCGGCACCGGTTCTGGTTTGTTTCTCCAATGACAACAAAATCTCCAAAGCATCTTTCAATTTACCTTCCTGAAAAAATTATGCATTTTTAAAAATCAAATTTTATCGTTTTCAACTAATTGAACTCACTTTGGCCAATTTTTCGCACAAGGGCACTTTTTCGTTGAGGGTTTCCGTGTAATCCACTTCCATCTTGACCATTCGGCCACCTTCGGTAAAAATTGTATCTGCCATAATTTGAAAATTTTTTAATATTTCCAAAACGAGAACGTTTAAAGTTTTGTAAAGAATCTTTTGGTTTTGATATTTCACGATCTAAAGATTTTTTTTGCTTTGTCATGACCGTGCGCATGATCAGCGGTGAGTGTCAATCGACATTTCTGAAAGTTTACTTGACTTTGAGAAGAACAATTTTCTGGAAATTTTCTATGATTTTGAATCATCAAAGACAGAAAGGCATTTCGCGCTAATCAAGCAATAATAATTGTTGATTTTTTGTTTTTGTTACATTTTATTTGTGTATATTTTCATTTTTAATTTGTTTCATAATTCAGTTTTGGCAGCTGACGTTGATTCAAGTAAACAACCAGCATCACCACGTCTCAAAACTCGGTCCTCGCAAAGATACTTGGCCAAAGATTGTTGTTGTTGATGCTGGAAATACCATTCCTCAATATCTGATTCATGTTTTTCAATCATATCCTCGCACTGTGTCTTCAGGTTGGTCACCTCTGCCGATGGCTTATCCCATAGGTCATAGGGTATGCCCAAGTCCACTTTGACACCTTTATCCACCAGGCCATGTAAAGTTTGAAACGTGGTACTCATGCCCTTGGCAAATCTGGTACTATCTTTGCGTTCCTTGTGCACATTATATTGAAGCATCACTTCACATACACCATCCATAGATTCGATTAATCGTAATTCGCTGAAAAACAATCGAGAAAAATGTTGATTTTTTTTATTAGAATTTTGAATTTTGAACCAACACTTTTCCGATCAACATACGATGCCTTGTATTTTTTCTTGGAACGTTTATCACTATCGAACGTGTAACCAGTCTCGATTACATCATGAGATTTTCCAGTATCCTCCAAACGATTAGCCAGTTCGGCTGTCAACAATTTACATACTATAATCAGGTAATTATGTTGTAAGATAAAATTATTAAATAAAATATTCCTTTTTGCTTAGACGACATACCTTCACATTGGGTTGCATAGCGTACTCCATAATTTTCTTCTTCAAAATTGGCAGAAGAATCCTGATCCGCACTACACATTGAAATCATTACAAATATCAACCATATCAACCACATTGTGTGACCTGAAGGAAAATTAAAATTATGCGATTAGCAAAGAAGAAGACTGTGAAAACAATGCCAAAAGCAAAAAGTGTTTAATTTTTATCAATTAATCAATCCATTGCCAAAATTGACCAGAATTATTGCAAGAACACTGGTTATAAATGAACCCAATCAGTGGTTGGTAATCCAAACAGCGACCATCGGACGTTATCAATTTTCCATCTGAAAATTTCCACTCAAACTCGACACGATCAGTGTTCAGCTCGGAACATGGCTGGGCGAGAATTTCATTTCTCTCAAAATTTGGCTTCAAACAGTACTCTTCATAAATCAATCGATTAAACTGATCCAATCGTAAAGCTTCAGTGATCGGCTTGTCATAACAATAGGATTCAATCATTTTGATTGCATTATTTTCTTTCAATGGAGTCATACAAACAGAATATTGAATATTGGCCAATTGACCATAATGAAGATTGTTTGGCACATTTTGCTTCACAAAAGTTTGAATTCGAATCAATGGATACCAATGTTTGGCACTGTGGATCACTTCATTTCCACCATCAGTTATTTGAATCGGACTAATCTTGCAAGAACATTGTTGGGGCAAGCCCAGCGACAACGTGCATGGAAAATGCACAAGATTAGGATGGTGAATATTGAATGCTTGGAGAGTTGAATGGTCTCCAGCAAAATAATGCTCAGCAAACAATTTCAGCAAACATTTTGGCTGATAATTCCGATCATGACGGATGTATGTTTGATCGATAACCTGTCCCATTGGATCGGGTCCTTTTTTAGCCAACAAATATACCGTAGAACAAGGAATTTCCAATATACGGCCACCACATTGGGCCACTTTTAACGTATAATCCAATATTGGATCAAAGTTTTGTCCAACAACTTGATCAGAATCAAATAATCGAATCTTGTCTAGGAAAAATTTTGAAATGGCAAATTGCGGACTAGTCAACAGATCAACTTGTAAAGGATATGTTTGCCAATTCGGATCCAAAGAATCATGGTTGTTGTTCATTCTGAACACTTGTCTAGGGAAGTTCCTTAAAGAAGCATCCCACAATATCACTGAGCGTGGTTCAATGGAGGTAGTGAAAAGAATAGGGTCAGTTCGGCCAAAAGTGGGAACCGTAATGGTATGAGCGTCATCAATGATCGGACCCAACAATGGTGGCAACCAATCGTGACTAACTTCAACATGCGATTTAAGAAATATCAACACATCACCAATGCTTTTGTTCAGAACATTCTCGATTGAACGAGACCAACCGATTCGTTGCCCACTGCAATGAATTTGGATACGGTCAAACTTTTCGCCAAACAATAATGGAAAATGGCTCGAATAATGCAAGAACGGTCTTAAAATGTTGGTCCGATTTTCCAAAGCATTTGTTTGACTCAATAAATGAAATAATTGTGAAATCATTTCATCAACTCTTTCTTCATTATCGATAACCAAGATGATTTGAGCCAGCAAATTTCTGGGAGTGTGCAATAAAATCGAAACAATGGTTCTGGATAAAATTCTGACATTTTCAAAATGCAATGGAATTATCACTGTTACAGTTGGCATGCTACCAGGATCAAAATGCCAATACCGACATTGTTCTGGCCGTCTATTCGGCAATCGACGATTCAACGGTATCAAACTATTGATCATAATATTGAAGCCGACCGGATCTGCTTTAAATCTATGCTCAGTCGATGTAAATCCATTATTATAATCAGGTTCGGAATAGGATGGAATTTTTCTGATATCTGTCCATTCGTACATGTTGGGCATTTCATCCGAGTAGAACACTGCTCGGTGATCAGACCGGCAAAAATTGAGACTTTTTTCAAAGTCTGAAACAAAATCATTTGCCAAGATGAGCTCTTGTCTGAAATTGAAGCCATTGTGAAGGTTGTACCAGAACAACATCAGAAAAAGCATTGGCAATGTGATTATAAGATAGGTTCGACTGTAAATCATTTCGCAAAATCTGTTCCCAAGCTGACTAATCAAGAATAACTCGACGATCAAACACACATTCGATGCATTTGTTCGAATTGAAGTTGGGTTGATAAAAATTCCGAAGGAAAAGTTCGAACCTCAATTCGAAACAGGTTGCTATATTACCTTTGAAAAAAATCTTATATAGTCGAATGATTTTGTTGCATGTTAGTGCAAAAAATGATTACCAATTTATAAATGGGGAACACACAAATAAACAAAAACCTTAAGAAAAGAATCAAAATCTTGACAAATTTTAAACGATGAATCAGTTTGACAACATGCCATTGCTCGGAAACTTTTTCTAACAAAAAAAATTTTGGCAATTTTTCTCATATTTTACAACCAACTATCAGAAATACACCGCTTTAGGAAAGTAATCATCAAATTGGTCAAATATAAACATGATTGGGATCTGATTCAGATTGTTTGTCCTCGTCATCACTGGAGAGTAAAACTTCATCTTTATCGTCACTGATCGAATTCCAAAATGCGATGGCAACTTGTTCGGCATAACGTTTGCGTTCTTCATCCTCCAGTTGGGATGTTGTCTCTGTCCAGATAGAAACCAATCATTTTGACATTGCATCCATCAAGATTCCATCCAATTACCTTTGATTTGGCTAAATTTCGAAAATAAATTTTCAAAATTGTCGGCTTCAGATTGAGATATTTTATTGGAATTTGATTGGGAAGCTTTTGCCGGACCTTGATTCTGATCGATTGGTTTGGATTTTTCCGATTCGATTTTTTCGGATTCATTCCGGATACTGGTTGTTTTTGTTGTTGTAAAATTAAGACGATTCATTCGATTGATTAAAGGTTCATCGAAATCCGATAAAATGGACTTGGTACAATGTTTTTCTATCACAAACAAATAAAATGTTTTTGTTATGATTGCTAGGCTCAAGTGTCCATTACCTTTATAGTTGAGATTAGGCCAAACATAGGCTTGAATAGCTTTATATAAACGCTCGAAACTATCCGGTTCTTGGAAATCATCTTCAAATTCTTGATAAGCATCATGTGCACAAGTATTTTTGCTGGAATGATTGCCTGATTTGTTATGATTGTCTTTATCCGATGGCATCAACTCGACCAACTCGAATCCAGTTTCAATACAATGGTTCTGTAAATCTATCCTGCTGACCGGATGATTTTCTGCGGCATTTTCACATGAAAGAATTTTGATAGCACAATTCTCCATCAAATCAATATACTGTGTCCAAACATTCAATTTTTTCAGGCAATTTTCATCATCATTATCCACATAGATGAGAATACCGTGAATAAATTCATAAAACCGTTCTGGAAACTCGATCGGTTTGTTCAACTCGACTAAATAAATCAGCGTGTCGTAATACTTATTGTCCAACATGGCACGATGACATTTGATTGGTTCTATATTGGCTGGTTGATCAACGTCAAAATGTAGTAATTCTGTTCCATTCTCCAGAACCGGTTGAAACTCTAAATTGGATTTGTTTTGAGAATTTTCTATAATTCCTAATACAGGGGAACAGTTAATCTTTTAATGTTGTCAACTTTTTTTTTCATTAATACTCACTTTTTAACCAATCTGATGATGTTAACTTTGGAGTTGTGCTCACCACCAGAATAGCTTGGAAAGAATTCTCGTTTAATTCACTGAATGATAATGAATGCATCGTTCAATCGATTGAAAAATATGCAATCATTTAAAATGATGATACAATTTCAGACTTTTGTTCTCATAATTATGGTACAAACATCAAAATCAGACGCAACGACTTTATCCAAAGGCTTGGAATCTAGGAGCACGGAAAAAGTGCACTAAAATTAAAAGGGTGTCCCACTGGAACCAAACCAAAACATATGCACGCATGCCTATACTTGAATGCCATCTATGGTCATGATACGAGAATCATTCAAACCAAATATGTTCAATTAAAATTTTTTCTAATTTATATACCCTTATTAGTATATTTTACAAGTATGGCAAAGAATGATTGTCCCAAAATTTGATTCAGGAGTAATCAACTGCTTGAAGTGAAGCACATTTTTTTGCATAATTAATTTGATACAAGGCACATGATGAAAGAAAAAAAAAGAAGTTAGGTAGGTTATCTGCGTATGCTTCATAAATTTTTTACTGGTTTCAAACGATTTAACAAATGTTTTAAACTAATTATCCCTTTGAATGATGGGAACATAATACATCAAAAAATTGTTAATTAGAGCAATCAGTTGTTATCTATGTTGTTTGATGTGTAAAAAACATTGACAACATTCGTTGTGGGGAACAAAAATCACAAATACTTTTCTTTTTGAATACAATTGAATTTTTTTTTTTTTACAAAATACAAAACTTGCAACCTTTTTATCCTCACACACTGGTAATTATGATTCTTCGATTTTTCATTTGATTTTCATATTAGCCATTGAAGATTCTAATGACTGGATTGGAAAATAATTTAATAAACTTTTGCCCAATCACCAATACAATGTTTACCTTTAGATCCCAGATAACCATTTTTCCATCAACACCAACGGTGGATACATGATCCGTTTTTCTTTGTCTGGGATCAAAATCCGAATAAAGACGAACTTCCAGGATGGTATTCTGATGTATTGTGTCCAACATTGTGCTTGACACGGTATTCTCAACCAATGCACGTTTATCCATATCACGAAATTTTCTCATTGCGCTAAATTTGAAAACAAATAAATTTATTTGAAAAGGTCGAATTTTTATCAAAAATTTTACTACACACCTATACCCGTCGGTTTCTTTTTTCATTGATTTATCAATCTTGCCCAGAAGTCTTATCTCACCACTGTAATCATCATAACAGTAGAGCATTGGACAACAATCGTGACCCTATGCAAAATAAAACAAGAATCATTTGACATTTTTTTTTCTTTTGATAAGCACAAGAAATACACTAACCGCTGTGACAAGCAAACTGTCAGAAGACCAAACACAAGATAAGAACGGCAGAAATGGTGTACGAACATTGATCAGGTGCATCATCTTTTTGGAATCAACAACTGAAACACTAGAATCATGTGATACCCATGCCAGGCGAGTTCCGTCCGGTGAGAAAGCTACACAATGAACCCAGCCACCTATTGGACAAAACAAATGTTTCAAATTTGTGTTTAAACAACAAATCAATTCAAAACAATCACCTCCACCTTGTGATGAGGGAAATTCGGCCAATATGGATCCAATGTCATTTTTACCATTCCAGGTTGCTTTGATTTCATCACCTCTAATACTATCATCAACTTCACGAACATATGCGGTAAAAACTCTGGTATGGAAATCGGTAGAACCACAGGCTAATAGCACGTTGTTTGGATGCCAGTCCAAACTGGTCACCGTTGAACGGATTGACTTTTTAATATGTTTACTGACCCACCAATCGTTTTGCTCTTCAAAATAACAAACAGATATTAATTTGGCTCCACTGCCAACAGCAAATTTATCTTCTTTGGGCGACCATCGTACACATGTGGCGGCGCGATTTATGCGCAACAAAACCAAGGTAGGCTTCCACACACCATCAACTAATGACCAAACATAGCCGTTTCGATCCTAAATGAGAATTCGATGGAAATGGATGATGAACTGCAATCATACTGATATGAAAAATGACCAACTTACAGCCGAACATGTAACAATACGATTAGTTTTTTTGGCCCAATCAATACTGGTCACCCGAAGATCGTGCTGACTCAAAGAGGTATTCAGATTCCATTTGCCTGTTGTTTCTTTATGATATATGTGCACCTCATTGTTATTAGGCGAAACTGCTAATTCTATTTTTGCCAAATAAAATGGTCAAATTAACAAACCATGAAACCATAATGAAAAACTCACTATCTTTATTGGTATTAAAGGCATGCGTGGTGATCGGCTCAACGCCGAATGTATGAATTTCACAATTCATTGTTTTTTATTTATTATTCAATTTCAATTAATGATTGGTCCAAGTTTCAAATTATTGTTTGTTGAAAAAAATGTTGAGCATTGAAATTTAAAATTTTGGTTGAATGGAAGATTATTTCCGATTTATAAAACTACCAGGTTGATTGCTTTCGTACAGACGAGGTGATAGTGCAATATTTTAAAAAATGGTTAACACCAACACACAGACACAAATTGAGAAGAACGGACGTTGTCAATAAGCACCGAGTAATGGTAAAACAAGACGACATTCGAAGCAATTGATAAGCTTTGTGTAGGATACTCAACCAAAATCAACAATTTTCATGTATTGGTACGTTGATCAGTGCTTTGGTTTCTATATCAGTATAGTGTTGAACAATGTTGTTTACACATAAACAACACAAATAATTTGGCAGTCAAGCAGATTATCGTCGTTGTGGCTACAATGATTGTTACTATCGGTCCAAAAGCAAAGATATCGATTTTGAATGTCTGATGATTTCCATGGAATTCGGTTTACATCTATCGAATTTTAAATTGAAAATTTTCAAAGAAAAAACAAATGAAAGATAACATTAAACTAACCTGTTTGGGAGAATATTCAGATTGAATTCATTAAATTATCGTGGATTACAAATTGACCAATTTAAGTTAAGTGCAGACCGGTGTTAAAGAATAATCAGAATTTTTTCTTATTATAAATCCTTCTTCATTTTAAAATTTGTATTTTAGTTGCAATAAAATCTTTGGCTTCTCAAGCCGATTCATGCCAATGCAGAAGCGGTGTTCTATCTGTGCTCTATCGAAGAATTTGAAGAAATATTCGGAGAATAGATAGATAGGCCAGACTGTGTTGCTTTTTTTTAATACTCATCTCTCGAGCTGTGACACATATCAATTCAGGCTTGACGCATGCGCAATCAGTCTCATTTGGGTGAGGTTGAGCCGGTTAATATGAGGCTCGTGCGTAAACTATGTTTCCTTTGTAGCATGCATACTAAGCTACCAAGGAAAGCGTGGTTGGACCGCTAAGATAAAAAAATGTCACTTCAGAAAAATTCATCAATGCCAGCGTGTCATGAACGAGCTGATAATAATCATCTCATAGTTCAAACATTTTTAGCATATAAATTGATGAAAATTTTTCTTTTTTGTTAGTTTTTGAATTTGATTTTCAATCAATCCTAAAGAAAACTTTTCGAACGCTAAACAATAAATAAGGTCCCAGAAATTTATGAATTAGCAAAATTATGGTCAAGGTCGTTGCTCGTCCAATAAATGAACTCATAACGAATTTGAAAATTTTACAAAAATGGGCAAAATTTTTTGCCGCTGGGGAGGATCGAACTCCCGACCTTTAGATAACTCATCCGAAAATATGAGACTAACACCCTACCGACTAGGCCACAGCGGCAATTTGCATATGAAATTCCGGTTGTCCGTTTCAGTCTTTAATTTAACGCCACTTATATATAACGGGATGCAATGGTTCGATTCGTCCGTGGTTGATAGAGAGAATCCGCATTATATATGAATTGGCGGATTGTGGACGAAAAAAAAAACCAAGTGAGTACAGGACTTATCATCGCACAACAACCACCAACAAATAGCAACAACAGCCCCAAATGATCAAGTGAGCATACACTATGGCAACTATAGTTGAGGTTGCTAGCGCGATCTCTTTGTGTGTCGAGCAGAAGAGGATAACAGCCAGACCACTGCTAAACTGAAGCCAGGGATTCCAGAAGCGTCTCTCCTTTTGCTTAATGCCAAAAAGGTGATCCATCGATCGCCATTCCAATACTAATCCGCTGGAACAGAGGCAATCCATAGAGATGTTGTGGTAGATGTTTGGACTTTGTATCAAATTTCTTGTTTCTTATTGATGATCGGTATTATTGCTTATTTATTTGTGTTATTATGTTGCCAACAACAATGATGGAAGAGTTTGAGATGGGTGTTAACAATTGCCGCAAAACGATGCCTAAAACATACCATCCAATCTGATGGAACAAGTAAACGGTATTAGCAGATATCTCAATTACATCTGATTCATTTTTATCTGTTTGAATTGCAGGATTTTTAAAATTGCTCCATTTCCTTTCTACAATGAAAAATGATGATTTTGGTCACATTTATTTTTATTGTTTCAATGTTGGTTCTGCCCAACATCGATGGCCATTTGTCATCTTCCACCAACTTCACAATGGTTAGTCAATGGCTATGATCAAATCGAATCCAAGTCAATGAACCTTTTGCATAAACTCTCTAAATGACATTGTGGTAATTTTCTGGCCATCAATAACAAAAACAGAAACTGAATAACTTTTACTTTTAATTTGATTTGTAAATATATCCATTATGAACATCAAGATTTTCAGTATCATTTTATTGTTAGCCAATTTGATACAATGCGCTAAAAACAATTTATTGAATGCTTCCTCTTTGGTGAATTTTGATTTGTAATCATTAATTTAAGCAATTATTTTGATTCTCTCAAATTTCAGAGTTTTCTTGAAACCTATGGTTATTTGCCTAGAATCAACGGCGATAGCAATGAATTGAATTTGCTCAGTAATCAACAAATGGAGAGAGCCATCAAATTGATGCAAAAATTTGCTCATATACCACAAACCGGACAAATAGATCGAATTACATTGGAAACAATGCACAAACCTCGGTGTGGCCTGCCAGATGTTAGTCCGGAATATGCAAAAAAAAGTCGTTCCAAACGTTTTGTTGTTTACGGACCCAAATGGAATAAGATGCCCATATACTGGAGGTGAGATTTTCAAATCACAAATGTGTTATTCATTTGTGTTATTGTTTTCCATTGTATTTTTCCCATCTACCATCCGCAAAAAACCATCTTTGGAGCAAAGCGGAAATCTTACCCACTCAGTTTGGTTGTTGATGTTCGGTTTGGTCCACCTATTCAATGCATCACAACCTCCTTGAGTGAGTGAGAATCTGGCTTGTTAAATCAACATATTCAGTTTTTCCAGTTCATTTTAGACTAAAAAACTAATCCTAGAAAAATGCAATTTGCCTTTGGTTGATTGGCATTCTGCTATGTAATTTAGTTTGAACCATCCTTCCAGAACGGTGCCCACTGATAAAGCTCGCCAAACGTTTAGTAGAGCTTGGAAGTTTTGGTCGCAAGCTTCCAACAAACTCCAGTTTGTTGAAACCAGTGATTTGAATGCTGATATTCTAATCGGCTTCTATACCGGTGATCATGGTTGTGGTCCTCGGCAATCATTCGATGGTCCCGGAATCAAATTGGCTCATGCATATGCCCCTCCAAATGGTGACGTACATTTCGATGATGATGAAGATTGGGTCCACGACACAGTCAGTCTCTATTGGGCAGCCTTGCACGAATTTGGACACGCTCTTGGATTCGCTCATACAGCCGATCAAAGCTCAATAATGTTTCCCTACTATCGTGATTATGGTGATAATTTTAAATTGCCCGAAGTGGACAAAGCCGGTGTTCGCTACTTGTATGGTAATTATAACAAAAAAAACATCAATCGAAAAACATGATTTGGTCAAGTGAAAATGATATTTTTCGAAAATTAAATTTTTCTAGGTGATCTACAAACAGATACCGTTGATAAATTACCATTGCCTAAGCCCACACCTGCCATGCCCACCAGTGATGAGGAGCAAACAACCGGAACAACGACCGAGCGGCCTATTAGTGTGGATAAATTCATGTGCCAAACCAGCATTGATGCGGTGGCTTCAATCAGAAATGAAATTTTTGTCTTCAAGAACAAAGTACTACTTTCTTTAAAAAAAAAATATTCCATAAGATATTTGATTTTCAAACATTTCCCCAAATTTCAGTCATTTTGGTGGGTCAAAAATGATCTGGTGTTGACTCGTAAAGATTCGATACCCATTTCGCAGTATTTCCTTGGATTTCCATCCGATGTCGATCATGTTGATGCGGTTTATGAGCGAAAAAGTGACCAATTGATAATGTTTTTTGTTGGAAAACATTATTATCTCTTCAATGCCAACCAATATCAAGATGGTCCAAGACCGTTGACCGAAATCGGCCTGCCCGAACAAATCGACAAGGTTGATGCGGTGACTGATTGGGGCGTCAATGGTCGTGCTTACATATTCACCGGGCCAGTTTATTGGCGAATGGATGTCAGCGAAAAAATGGTGCAACAAGATTATCCCCGTGATATGAGCGTTTGGAGTGGAGTTCCTATCCATTTGGACGCTGCATTCACATGGCGGTTTGATAGTCGCACATATTTTTTCAAAGATCAATTCTACTGGCAATTCAACAATGAAGAAATGCGCACTCAAGATCCCCAGCCCAAAAGGATTCGGGACTTTTTGTTCCGTTCGATTGATTGTAGCGAACCACAAAATTATCGCTTATTTCAAGCTCGATCCAATAGTTCAAATGATCTGGTAGCATGTGTTTTATCTGCTTTATCATTTGTTGTAGCGTTTCAATTAATTTCAATTAATTCATACTACATTTGGCTCTGATTTCTATCAGAAGCTTCACACTGTTTGTTGAATTTTGTTTGTGTTGTATTTGATTTTTATTTTAAAAAAATGAAATCAAATTTTTTAAAATTTAAATCTTAATTTAAACAATGTCGATTTTGGAAAATAACAGATGGCGCCACATATACTCCATGGCAAAAATAAAAAAAATTAAAGGCTCCTGACGGGACTCGAACCCGCATTCTTCGGCTTACTTCCGGTCATTGTACCCAATAGGAGGCCGACGCCTTATCCATTAGGCCACAGGAGCATCTTCCAGATGATTACGGGAAAAAATTACTTTAAACCCGATCCAACCCAAAATAAAAATTCCACCGACAATAATAGACCATCTGGGAGTTTCGGTGAGTATGGCGAGACATATTTTTTCTCTTACAAAAAATTGAAAGCTTAAACATTGCGCACGTCCAATAATAAATGTAGCGAATTCAAACAAAAATGTAGCAAATCCAGACAAGAAAATGTAGCAAATTCAAACAAAAAAATCGTAGCAAATTTAAATTTTAAAAAAATTGTAGCAAATGTCAATTGTCAAGCGACTAATGCGTTCAAACTGTCTGGCACCTCTTTTGCCTTGTATGTTTCCAATGGCTGAGGATGGTGTCCAATGAGGATGTACAAGCAAAAAAAACATCACCCAACGATCCTATCGATCAAATACTAAACATCATCATCGCTTTCATCCTGAAACGCAAAGAGATACAAATCAAGTCAAGGTTGAAAAGACAAATTGATACAAATTTAACCGAGGGAGGGAGGAAGCTAAGATTATTTAATAAGAGAATTTTTCGGAACATTTCTGTATTGATTCGCACATGATTCCGCTTTATTCTAGCAAGGTTTTCATCTTAAGACGTCTTGGAGGTTTTTGCTCGAGTTCATTCTATTCTGATTGATTGAGCCATCAATCATTCTGGCGCCTGTCGATCATTTCAATAGAATGTAGGGTATTATAAACCTATTGCTGATTTTCAAGTGGTTCTCGGTCCACTCGACCTTTTTCCAGTGCGGGTTCGGACAACAAACAACGTTAACCATTGTTGACCTGGTAGCTTTCAAAATAAAGAGCTTCACTTTCTTCACGCGAATAGCTGATTGTCTTTTTTTGTGGGATCTCCTATCCTATTTTCTAATTCTTTCTGTTGTTCAGTCTATTGGCTATGGAACAGCCATCAACATTCCAACAAATTTACACGGCTTAGAAAATATATTTTTTGTTGCTGCCGTATTATTGTGGAGCTTGTGAATGTTGAAATATACTTGTCGAGGAGAGAGCCATGATAATAGCCGTTAGCATCACGCCTATCGTTAAATGAGCGCCTAATTTGGAAAAGATCCATTTATTCAACAACAATAATAACCATTATGATAATGGCACAGTTACAATAAAGTAGGTGAAACGGATCCCACCTAAGATAGGCCGCCATTATCATCCCTTCAAACCAACGAACGTGCTATGATAATAAGCTAGTAGGCTTAAATCATTTGAAGCCAAGTTCCATATCCCATTAAGATTTCCTGAAAACTATCAAACTGGATACAAGTGAAAGTGTAGCCAATCTAACTCTTTTTGATACACCTGTTTTTCTTTTCTGGTATTCATTTGAAGGTTGATAAGTGTTAGTTGGTGGTTGATTTGTTTTTGAATTTCATTGAAGCTCGATCAGCTATTCTTAAGCTTTCATGCTTGACCATCCATCTTAATACTTGGATGTTGGTGTTTGGTTGTGGTGGTGGTGGTCATCACCATCATGCATCAAATCTCTTATCTTGATTAATGATATTTTCATAAAATCCAATACGGAATGTCTATCTGACGTGTCTGTTTGTCTGCACATGTTTGTCATTTTGTGGTCCATCAAACGTCACGTTTTTGAATTTTTAAAATGGAAATCATCAACATCATTATTATTATGGTTGTTGATGTTGGATGGCGATAATGAATAATGATTTTGATCAAACACCAAACACATTATGCACGAATCTTCTTACATTTTCTAAAAATGTATGGAACAGCACACTGGAGAAAACCTTGATGAAGGTTTTAGCTATTTAATATTACGGATTTTCCATGTATACGAGTGCATTGCTGTTTGATTGACACAAACTCCGACAGCCAACCACTTTGAAGGTTTGAATCCAGTGGAACTGTGCGTGAGCAAAGTTTAACACAAAATTTCTTCTTGGTGGTGAATTCGATAATATCACCATTCACATTGACGGAAGTTTTGTAAGGAAGTTTGTTGAAATACCGGAACTGGACACATCTACGACATATGCATATTGTTTGCAGATCTGCTTTTGCCTAATTCGGTGTATTTGGTGTGGTGATGTTTGTTTTTTGGATCCAGGATCCAATATATAAATTTCATGTTTTGGTTTGTTTGATTATTGGCACGTGGTTGATGGTGAATCTTCTGGTTTCTATTTTAATACAACAACAACAATGCCAAACCATAACGATTTTCCCTGGAAATTTTGTTTCATCAGTCATTTGATATGGGCACACACCCTGCACCAGTTTGGATTCTTTTTTCTCGGTCCTAAATTTGTTTTTGTTCGCTCGCAATTTTGGATCAGTTTTTTTGTTTGTTTGTTTGTTCGTCAGGTTTCAAGGCACGGTTCTGAGACCCTGCCAGACCGTGGTGTGCAAAAAGAATGGAGACTAACACAAAATGCAATAAATAATGCATGCTTGCTTGCTTGAGCTGTTTTACCGTTCGAAGGATGTGTTTTATATTATTTTTATTATAACTATAGATAGATCAACATGGCAAAGCTGCAAAAAAACCGAGAGGTAGATAAGCTAAGCCTCTTGGGTTGGTGGTGGTGTCATTAGCCATTATAGCAGGCAGCCATCTGTTCGGGCAGTGGACCTTATCACGGGGGTTAGCCATGTTATTTGTATCATAAAATGGATCTCTCGGGTTATATTTTTAACACGTCTCCGCACAAACAAGGCTAGGATACCGATATCGATTACGGCCAACAAGATCAATTAACCGTACCGAGGGTCGACTCGGTTGTGGTAGACAACACCCCAAGGATACGAAATGACCGGACAAGGCTAATTGTCGATGTGTATTTGTGGCCAGTTGTCCATTAGGATTTTTTTCTGGTCATCCAACACAAACCAAGATTAATTGCCAGTCTGCCTCATGTAACAATGATAATGATGTCGCCCACCAGAGCTGACTAGGTAATGCTTGGAACACTTGAGTATTTTTTCATAATTTATGGCAGAATGATGGCAATTTTTCTGGATTATCAAAGTTTCTGATCATTTTTAAAAATAATCTTTATAAAGCTACATGTCTTTTATTTGACAGATTTGTAAATTTTTTCACAAAAATTGATTTACGAACAGAGAATCCTGTAAAGATCACGTAAATTCAGCAATAATCATGACTCTAATCAAACCCTAAT
This sequence comes from Amerodectes protonotaria, assembly GCA_025882695.1. Taxonomy (NCBI): domain Eukaryota; kingdom Metazoa; phylum Arthropoda; class Arachnida; order Sarcoptiformes; family Proctophyllodidae; genus Amerodectes; species Amerodectes protonotaria. The sequence continues at coordinate 38,887 of JAOZJS010000186.1, read as the reverse complement.
TTTCTACTAAACAGCAAACGGAAAAGCGCAATAAATTTTCAGGTGGCAATGGACAAAGTTTGCTCAGCGTTGAAATAGAAAATTGTGGGCATCAATGGTATATCCTGACACAAATGAATTGTATAATGTGAATATCAAATAAAAGGGGTCCAATGTTAAGCTGTAATGTTCAAATAGAGAACGGAATTTCCAGTGATCAACTTCCGCAACAGAGAACAACAATTTTGGAATGAACATTGGGTTTATTTGTTCATTAACTGTCGAGCCATATGTCGATTTTAGTGATTATTATCAGCATGCAACACAAGTTCGGGCACATATCTAAGTTGTTTGTTTGTTTCCCGAACATTGTCACTCAGTTTTGGATGAACCGGACCTGATTGGATCCAGAACGCGTGCTTCATCATTGAATAATGATTGAATGAATGAATGAATGAATAAATGGATGGATGAATGAATGAATGAATGAATGCAAAAACTATATCCTGTTTTTTCATTGCCTAACCGCAACAACAGCAGCAGCCGCCAAACTAAACCACACACACAACAGTGATACGAATGAAAACCACAACAAATCCCAGGCATCACATGCTGGTCCCCTGGATTCTAATCAAAATCAATTTGGATCAAGTTCTATAACCGACCCATAAAACCAAACTAACTGAATGTACATCGAGTATCGAGTATCTTACTGGATCGATCGATCTATTTAAATATACGCGTAAGTGCATGCGTGGATAGATGACACGTTTTTGCTTTTAAATATTCAAGCGCGGATAAATACAGCCTGTTTGTCAATATTTTATAGACTGTACTCTGTTTGAAAACTTGTCGAGCCGAGCCAGATCTATTTAGAAACAAAATTTGAGACTTTTCTTCAACTAGAATAGCCACAAAAATTGTGTGCCAAGTTTCCTCGTGATATTCAATTCCGGAGAAAAGTTATGAGCGTCTGAAAAAAGCCAACAAAAAAATAAAATTCGTATAAACTTTGCTTGGGTTTTGAGAAATCGAGAAAATAGCCATTGACGTGAGATTAGGTGGCACACGGTGGCACAATGGTTACAATATCAACAATTAGTGAAAAGGAGGGCGGTACAACGTCCAAACCTGGTGAAGGCGTTGAGACCTCAACATTGGAAATTGAAACAACAGTCAGTAAGGAGGAGGGCGGCACAACGTTCAAGCCTGGCGAAGACATCTAGGCATCAACAACAGAGACAACAACTGAGACAACAGTTAGTGAAAAGGAGGGCGGTACAACGTTCAAGCCTGGTGAAGGTGTTGATGCATCAACAGTGGTGACTGAGACAACAGTCAGTTAGGAGGAGGGCGGCAATTCGGTCCTCCACAATTACTGCTACGGGAGTTGTTAAAGTTGTTGTTTGTTTTTGAAACGGCCAACAGGCTTATTGTTCAAATTTCAAATGTAGATGCTCCACAATAGATAAGGTCTTTGTGGATATTGTTGGTAGGGTTCTCAACAATCCGTGAAAAGAGAGAGAGGGGGAGCGATTTGTGGCCTCTGGATAATGTTTAGATTAGATTCTATGCTTCGGGATTATAATCTGTGGCTATCTCTCTTTGTCTGGATTTTTTTCCGGTGTGAAAAAAAACTCTACAACATCTACTTATATCAATCTACTTATAATAAATCTACTTTTATAATGCTTTGGCTACAACTAATAATAATCTTTGGATGGTCAAAAATGCCGTTTTTTAGCCAGTTTAAGAAAAAACCAACCACAAAGCATTCAAACAAAGAGGAAAAAAAGAAGCGAACAAAATCATCATGTGAATCTAATTTTCATCGACATTGGCCCATTCGGACATTGTTTATCTGTGAAAAATATTTGCCAAAATTTAACATTACCCAATCAAACATCTATTGCTGCATTGCGTTTATGGCTTTGTATGCTGGAAATACTTTCCTCGAAAAACAAGTCATCGAATCAATAAATTAGAATGTCTAATCGTAAATCAACGCCTATTTCACCGGTGATTTTATTTCGGCCTCGAAAAGAGTTGAAAAAATAGTCAAATTGGCATACAAAATAAATATCAAACATAATGGCAGCAGCGGCCAGGTATATTCTTTTTTTTCAGGTTCGGGTTGATTGATGTCTTGATTGTGTGTATTTTGCCGGCGCCCGAATCAGAGTTGGAATGTGTTTCTTGAACAGCATCATAAACATAAATGTATTGTTAAAAGATACGATCCATTTGCAAATAGATTCAATCTATGTTGGGGCCATTCTATCAATTAAATCTTCAAATCAATGGAAAACTATTATCTGTAGAATACATCATCTTTAAATTGAGAAAATTCCGTTTTCAAAATGTGTCGTGATTGGAGTGAACATGATTTCCAAAACACGCATGAGCTGTCAATGGATACGTTTTCCGCTAAAAAAATTGTAGCCAAATTTAAACGGTGGATTTTGTACCGCGCATGCGTCTCTCTATCTCTCTCTCTTTCTCTATGTATCGTTTGAACACACATCGGATCAGAAAGCAGTGGCAAAGATGTAAGCAGTTCAATGGAGCATTGAAGCTAGCAGTATTTTTACCGGCAAAATTTTCGTTCCGTTCACCGTGCTTGCATCTGTTTTGACTTCATATGTTAGTTGTACGTGCATTTGAAAGGTTCCGTGCGAATGGCGGTTTAGGCACAATTGGTGTTTTCAATTTTCCATCATGTGATAATTGCACATCAAGACATTTTTTTTTGGAAATAAACAACAATATTACAATCAATTCAGATACCAAGGTGTTTGTGTAAATGTTTCTTAATAATAAGTGTAATGAAAGTGTATCACGTTTCCGGTTTTAAAATTTGGTATCTAGTATCGAAAACTACAAAATGATTCTTTTAGTTTAAGCAATTCGGTCGCTTGCACCAATCTGATTGTCGAACATTTTGCATGTTTATGCTTGGTTTTGTGGAATTGTGTCAATTCATTGTTCTGATCTGTTGTGCCAAAATCGTGGGTTGGAATTAAAAGTCATCGAAATTCTTTATTTTCGAATACGACCACAAGTGCCAATGTGGGAGTGTGATTGACTGATTGGCAAATAAGTGCATCAATGTGTAAAGTGATGTGTATCTTGTCCTGATCTCATTTACAGTAGCCTATTTTCGAATTCTTAATGTTCTTTTTCGAATGCCACATTTGGATGCTCTTTGCAATTATTAAAACTTATCAACCGGCGATAAAAAAATTTTTCTCGAAAAAGGTTAGTCAGAATAAATGGTTGTCGTCGTCATCATTATTTCTGGTGTTGCTGCTTTACGAAGTTTTGGATGTCGCAAAGTTTTCGTTTCATCGCCGAGTATCTTTTCATATTGTCATTTTATTTGGTTAACCAAAATGCACTTCTCTCTCTGCGATATTCTTGCGAGAAAATTGGTATTTGTGTGCATAGGCATATGCAATGTTTGGTTAAAAAGTTTATGTTATTGGCATTTGGAAGGCCCAAACGCAAACATGGAAACAGAAAACAAAATTAAACGAACACAAGCACTTTTACCACCATACACGCAATTCGGTTATTAATTATAAAATTGATGTTGATGATGATGGCCTATAATTCATAATTCATCGGCCTATTGCACACAAGGAAAATGAAACCTGGAACAACTTTAAACAAACTTTGGCGAGAAAATTGGCAAAGCAAGAGAAGGAATCAACACCCGCAGAGAGAGAGAGAGAGAGAGGGGGGGATAGAAGCAACAACCGTTCACCATATTCATTAAAAAAACTTTGCCACATGATAACGAACAAATGATATTTGGATATTGTATGAAACCATACCTGGAATCAGTTTTTGCCCTCTTTGTTCGGTGTGCTAACCATTCATTCAAAATAACAATAACAAATAACATTGTGGTTACTAGTGTTGGGCAAACTTGTTCGTATGTTTGGTTCAGACAAATATCATTCGCCTTGTTAGGATTCAGTGTTTGATAAATAATGAATTATGAATTATGAAGATGATGATGATCAGTTTTGATCTGCAGTGTTTGTATACTTGTGCAGATTAGCTAGAGAGATAGAGATAGAATGAAATATTGTCATCACCGTGGATACATTTCAGGATGATGACTGTGATATGGCTTGTTTGGTTTTGTTGTTTGTTTGGTTTTCGGGTAGCCATCCATGTCTTTGGCATGTGCCATCCTTTTGCTATTTGATGTATATCTAGAATGTATTCGTGAAGATGCTATCAATCCTGTGTAAATGACCCACCGGTGTGCATGTATATGTGCCAGTGTATGTCCATTAGAATACCAAACATAGCATCAATACCTGCGCCATGGTTTTGGAGCCTAAACCCAAAATGCTTCTTTGCATCAAGAGTCTTCAGTTCATGGAGACTTGCGCTCAAATCAAAACTCAAACCAAAACTGATATTCACTATGCAAAATACATGATGAAATTAATTGAGGTATTTAAATAAATCGTAAAATTGAAAAAAAATCACTCTTCTTATAAGAACATAGAAGGATTTGCAATCCGATTTAATTCGATTGCAATTAATAGCAAAGATCAAAACTATAAAACAGTTTTTTACAACCATTTCTGCCATTTCTGCCAATTTGATTCGTCCGCTTTTGAAAAATGTTTGCACCAAAAAGTAGCAATTTTTCAATGATTGATACAATAAAAGTTTTGCTGAACCAAAAAAACAATAGTTACTCAGACAAGTGTGTAATATATTACGCGCATCCATCAGCAAGCATGGACACATGAAACGCCCACTCAAGCACATATCATTGTAGAAACAAGGCGGGTTTTCTGGAACCTTTTTTGGCGCTTGCTCGAAAATCCTACTTGTTGTACATAGGTACAGCAAGCGAAATTCAAAAAAAAAAGTAGCAAAAGACAACCATAAGTTTCCAGTTATATATATATATTTTTTTTTGAAAAAAGCAAAAAGAAAGTCTTTCATGTCTGGTCGTAATAATGATGAGGATGATGCTGATGATGGGAAGAGGTGATCTACTTTGCAAACCATGGCTATTTTTATTCTAAATCTAGTAGCAGGCAGACGCAAGAAGTTGATCATCAGTGGTATACAGCAAATTATTTTTGTATCTCGATTACATATCACTCCGTTGGCGGTTGTGGATTCTTATCGACTAGAAATGCTCCAACAAACTAGCCCAATAAATTTAGACGAAACCCGGAAACACGTGTTTTCTCCAAAATCTTGCTCAAACATTTTGCCAAAAATAATGCCATTATTTGGGCAAGTAAAATTTTTTGTCATTTGAGAAAGCACAAAATCCCAGCTGTGTGTGCCAAATGGAAAGGAACCAATACACCAACACACCAATAATCACTACAGCTATCATCTATTCACCCTCTCTCACTCTCTGTTTTCTTTCAATCAATAGTTTTTGACCTGCATAAAAATCTGGAACTGGATGGCTGACGGAAAAAGCCCAAGGGGTTTTTGTTTTTGTTCTTGTTGCCGTCGTCGCCGTGGTCGGCCAGTCAGTAACCTGGCCGCGGCCACCATCTCTCTTTCTCTCTCTCTCTCACCTGCCCGGCCCATGTCCATCTGGGCCTTTGTGGACGCGGCATTTATGTTGTGAAACAGCAGCCTGCTGTTGTGCTTTTTGTTGTTTCCAACCTTGTATTCCGATTCCAGTAACAGTCCAAGGTCAAGTTTCTGAAGGGAATTTATGCCAATGGTGAAAGAGTTGTTCACAATTCATAGCTTGATCTTCAAAGATATAACAATTCAACGCAGAACGAGGATTTTGATCGATTGGAAATTTGTAAGAATCACTACGGGCAAACAACCAACAAGACTTTGCACAATTGCACTTACTATTGGCGGCTTGGACTTTTGAAAACTGAGAATTTAAATGAATCAAATTTATTTTGGCATTCAAAAAGAATATGTGCCAAGAATCAACCAAAAGTATTGAATAATTACTACCATTCTACCTTTCAGGTATAAATGTACATCCCTGCAATTAAGGACGAAAATCGATTCTCGATTTGCAACCTGATAATTATGATTTTGGCAGACTCGATCATCATTTTCGTTTTCATTTTTACCTTTAACCTTTTGAGAAAATTTAATTTGCCTGCCATTTTTGATCTAATGGTATCAAAATTTTTTCTCTCTTTGTCTCGCTGTCTCTCTCCCTATCTCTATCCCTGTCCCTATCTCTTATCATCACTAGCGATTCAATTATCTATCACCTTCATGCTCTCAGGAGGTTAAAGTCTGGTGAATTTGCTACACATCTAAATAGAAATAACGAAAAAAATTATAATTAATATTTCAAAAATCCACTTTCCACTCTATTTCTTATGGCGATAATAATAATAATTTATATTTTCAGTGCTGTGCTGTGTGCATCGCATTAACCCCCTCCCCTTACACACAAACGCATGCGTGTTTTGTTTTTTTTTTTGATTTTCAACCAATAATTTTATTTTGCAAAAATTTGTTCAAACCCCATCTTTTTGCATAAAAGTTTGCCCTTTAAAACAATTGGCTTGGTCAAAGATGCACTAGAGACCGCCCTCAAATTTCTCTTTTCTGTACATTACCATTGTGGTTGGTGCTGCCTTTTTTTCTGCATGGTGGACATTAGAAAAAATGATTTATAAAAAAAAACTGAAACATGATATTTTTGGTGGTAGGAGTGAAATCAGTCAAAAAGGTGTGTCCATTAAAAAAAAGAGGGAAAATTGCGATCATAAAAAATCAAAACCCAATCTCTTTACAATAATAAAGGTATATCTTATCTGGGAGATTATTTAAAAAGTACCAAACCAGCCAGCCAACCAAGCAACCAACCAATGCAACTTGTTGGCTTGATATATGTAATGCTGTTTTATCATCATATTTTTTTTCTCGTACCTTTTGTCATGATGTCCAAGGTAAATTGTAGCTTTTGTTATGCACACACGTGTGTGTGTGTGTGTGTTAAAGCAAGGAAATTTAGACCAAAGAATAGATTTAAATAAAGATATGTGAATGCATTGTCTGAGCGTTGGTTCTAAGCATTTTGTGGAATGTTCACCTAAACACACACACACACACATACCCAGACATAGACATGGACTTTCAAACTTCTTGCACAACGCGTTCCGAGAATCAACAGAGCGAATAGCCCAAAGAATAATGGCCAAGAAGAAGAATGAGAAGACGTATTTTTAACGATCATTGTTTGTCTAAATATTACATCCACACATACACACAACTTATAATATATTAACCCATGGTCGAACATAAAAAAAGATAGAGAGTAGCCTTGGTTGTTGTAGTTTGAATATTTGACCACACTACCATCAAATAGACATCTCGACCTCGAATTCCTTTAAATTTCTCTTTGAAAGGTCTATCTACCAAGGCCTAGAAGTTGAGCTATAATAGCGGGTCAATGTTATTTCTTTAGAGAAATATTTTTGGGCCATCTGGGTCTAATTAATCTGAACTGGGAAACCTATAAAATTGCACATATTCTGTTGCCTCTTCCAAAAATTAATTGATATTGAGGGTTAACTGATTGATTGCGCCAATCCAGATTCTAGTCAGTCTCAGTTGGCTTATTTTGTTTCAAACAAATGAGGTTACCACCTTTCTCTTTCTGCCAATGATCATCATCAATAAAGCCACGGAAGGTCAAAGTATCATCATTAGGATTCTGGTTTATGGAGAAAACAACCATTGATTCTAATGGTGCTCATCGAGCACGTTTTTGTATGCATCATCATCCTCATCTTCTTTGGTGTTTTTGATCATAAATTTTCATCTCGTTTCTTAATTTTTTTTTGTTGGCTTGGTCTATCGTTTCATTGTTCCTAACTAGTAGTAGGAAGGAGCACCCTGCCCGATGATTATGATGATGATACGCGTAATGGCAGTGGTCTATCTCTTCAATAATTTCCAAAACAACCTGAATACCACACATTCACACGCATGCATGGCTGCGGTTAATTGACCAAAACTAAAACCGAAACTCAACATGCTCAACAAGTGAAACAGATAAAGAGAACTTTGGCTTCGGTATTTTTTTTATCTGTGTGTATGTGATCTGAAAAGCATTATTTGCTCAATAGTCGGCATCTTTTTGCTGTTCATTTGGATTTCTTGGACCTGTTTGCATTTTTTCTTTGGTTATGTGCTTGTGTCTGTATGTTTCTGTATTCAAAGGAGGCATAAACCTTTGTTGGCACACACACTCACTCTTTCTCTCTCTCTCTCTCTCTCTCACACTCACACACATCTAACAAAGGTTTATTAAAAATGGCCGTGTTTGTTTTCGGAAAACTGGTATATTGTATTTCCAATCCAGAAAAAAAATATGACAGATTACCAGTTATGTGACATCTTACGCACAAATGTCACTTGACAACCAATCTAATGAATAATATAAAGACACAAAATCCAGTAGTAGTAGCAGTATATGTTATGCAACTTGGCTACATGTCAATTGAATCTCTCTCAATCAAAATTCTTTTTTGCTTATTGGCCATCACCATAAACAAAATGTTTTGGTTCAGGTAAATAACCAACCATTCGAACCAAGCGCGATGTTTGAAAAAGATAAGATTGTGAAACAAACAACAAGCATCATCCTAAATATCCGAACATTATTGTGTGAGAATGAAAAAAAAACATAAAAAGAAAAGAATCCAATAGCAGCATCTTTACCAACAAAAAATAGCCCAAATTTAGGTTAGATAAATAAGAACACTCACACCAATAAGAAAAACAATTTCATTTCCGTAGTGACATCGATGATCCATCCAAACATTTTAGCTTTTGGTTTGTAATGTTTGGTTGACATAGTTACACCTGTCTCTTTGTATAGATGTGGATAGCCAATTTGGATGGCTGCCGGCTAGGTGTTGTGGGTGATTTTGACAATCGGGCGCCACAGGTAAAATGGTTTTTATATTTATATCGGCTCCTATTTTGCCATTTTCCTTTAGTTGGTTTGACTACTTGAACTTTGGCTGAACCTCCTTGGTTTGTGCAAAAAACAATGATGGATTTCTGGAACAATCCCCAATCTATTGTAATCAATTGATTCTGAAGATGATTATGTTCCACAAAAACAATTTCTGTCTGCTTGATTTTGGTTGATTTTTGGCCTCTTATTTTTTTAGCTCTCTAGTTTCTTTTGCAAACTTTCAAGTGGATTGCAAGCGTAGCTAAGAGGTTTTTTTTGAGAAAGTTGAGTTAATCATAATGATTTACCCAGATTCTGATCATCAACCATATAAAACTTGTTGATGGAAAGTTTCAAAGCTTTTCTACAACGGATTCTTAATTTACCATTCCATTATCTATTTGCAACATACCAAAAAGGCGACATTTACAGAAAAGTGTTCAATAAGAGTCTGATGTGTGGTATCCAAGGATTATCTTTTTCACTGTGCGGGCCATATACTTTTGTTCAATATCGACAAACTTTCGCTTCTCTCCTCTCTTGACCCCCTGAATGAACGATATACTTTTTAAATTGTATCTACGTTCACTTGTACTGAATATTAATAATAATAATAATAATAATCGTTTAAAGCAAAGCTGGAAAAATCCAAATCATGTACATTGAAAGCATACAAATTATCCAAAAAAACTAGTCAGGTAAGTGGCAGTTCAATGCCAGTTCTAGTTGTTATCTAAGACATCACGCAATAAAGAATCGGATATGTATGTCTGTTTTCTATCTTGATTTTTGGGCTCTTTTTACCTGGCCAGGGTTCACAATGTTGCCAATATTAATTATTATGATAAAATGATGTTTCGTACACTGTAAGCTACCCTCCAGACACCTAAATAACTTTGCAGGAGAGTATAATGAACTTAGTATCTCAAACTCGGTACTATCGAAAAGATGGTTGAGCCAGCCCAAAGAAAGATTTGGGCCCCTTTTGTTGTTTTTCTGCAGTTTGTGACAAATTATGCAGGTTCTAGCAGAAGGTTTTATTGATTGGAAAAAATCATTACCACTCGATAATTGGATAATTATCTTTGAAGAATATTTAGTTCCTTTTTCCTTATTTAGTAGTTATTTAGCCTAAAGTTTCAATTATCACGTTTTCTGGTCGTTTTTCTTTTAGGGGCGGTCTATCAGTCGTTCGGTCTCCTATATCGGCAGTAACAAGGGCAACAATACCAATACCAAGATCAAGAACTATGGTGATGGTTACGTGGCGCTTGCTACTTTTCCCTCATTATAACGACGGAGGTCTCGCGTTCATTTTTGAACAATAATGCAAAACCAGCCAATCACATTTGATTTCTCTCGAAAAGCTAAGACAGAAAAGAAGGCTAGCAAAAGAAGAAAAATAGTAGAACCACACAGAGACTGGTTGTGATTGGTCAATTTCGCATCACTCATTCACAATGTTTTTGAAAAATCAAGCCCACTCTCGTCGTTATAACAGGCAAAAGCCAACCTATTGGTTTCGAATGGGGGTTGAGCCAATTTATGTGAACAATGCATTGAGTTATTGAGTTAGAGTTGAGTCAAGCGCATTCGAATTTTGTTTTGCCAACAATATGCGTGTTCCGGTGGATTGCATAAAAAAAATCGAAAAAAAAACACCAAGTTTCTAATGGTCTGGGGCAGCGTGTGAACTTGTCTAACTATTCACCTATAGAAACTACTCTCCAATTATGATCTAAAACCATTGTTTTAGACAAATTATAAACGATTTGAACAAACTGGATGATTCTATTTTGTTTAGTTGTCTAATTGCCCTCGGCTAATCGGAGCTTCTTTTTCCGGATATGATGATACAAATAAACTTAGAGCAAATGATTTTGAATGTGTTTGGCTTCCAACCAAATTGGTTTCTCCGCTGTGGCTGGTTAGGCGGTTTCAAATCTCGAATTTCTTGGAAATTTTTTTCATTTGAAACTTGAAACTTGTATGTAACAGCAGCTCTCCCTTCTTTTCCGTATTGTTGAATAATAAAAATCCTAAACAATTTGGAAAAAACAAGCAATCTTCATTGTGTTCATGTGTGATCAAAACAGATTATAATTGTAATCTTATGCAAAAAAGGCAACCACATAGACCGTAAAAGCTTAGGATCTAAATGATTTTGAAAAAAAAGGCTCCAACCATTCAAAAGAATCGACCTTCACTAAGATTGCATTTTAGAAATTACATTCGTCATAATCATGATGAAAAAATTGATGATGTCTGGCTTCATCAAAACGATCATCGTTATTTAACTAGGCAACCATTGCGGATGATCAACGCAAAATAAGAGATTGAAGGTCTTGTCGATGATGACCTCAACTGCCAATCGTGCTGCATCGGCATAGTTGATGTGGTGTGGTTTAAGTCCCAACATACGAAACCACTTACATTCATTAAATTCCATAATGATATCAGATTGTTTTTGATCATAAAATCGATAGTTTGGATCGATACAGAGAACCAGGGTATTATTCTGAAGAATTCAAGTCATTGAACTTTAAAAATTTGTTAAGTGCTCATCTTTTTTTCAAAAATCACTAGCTACTTTTCTAACAAGTCACCGTGGTGAATTGATAGATTTAATATTAACAAGAATCTCCATAAAATTTTTTTACTGTTTTCTAGCATCAGAGTGTCTCCAGGGCACTTGCAATGTCAAGCTTGTTCGCCTCGGTCGCAACTGCGATCTATATTTTTTTTTGCTAGATCTTTAATGATTTTGTATGAAACAAATTCAGGCGCGCATCTGTATCCCTTGGGAATCTATCCCATCATTATGTATGAATCTGACAACTATGTGGCCTATTCGTTATACAATGTGTGCAAATAGACAAACAAGATTCTGCTTGTCTCTTGGCTTGAGGAGCCGAGACCAGAATTTGCATAATTCTCATTAATTCTCCAACAACTCATACTAGTGGTTTTACTAATGGATAATCATAAAAAGTACAGTAATAATAATAACAATAATGTGGTATCATCATCATCATAAACCATAAAAAACCATGTATTATAAATCCAAATCCAAATCCAAGCATTAAATCACTTATCATTATAATTATACGGCATACATCTTTACACTGACAACCGCCAATAGACTATGATACTATGTTATTATTATTATAAGAAACACGCAAACACAATTTGTAAGCATTGAGATCATTCCAGTAGTATCCTGGTGATGATCATCATCAGGTTGGTCGCTCTAGTTTCATTAAAACATAACTGAAATGGATGCTTTGCGCTTGTGAAGCCATCACCCAAGTCCCACTCATTCTCTCTCATACTCTCTCTCACACTTGCACAATAGTTTTTTGGTTTAGTCTAGCTTGGCGAGATCCCTCAAAACTTCCCTATAGCTGTTTTTCCAGTGTGGGTGGTGGTCATTCGGTTTAGATGTACGGAATCACATGAACGCAGGGTCATATGATGATGTTGTTTATGATTCGAGAAGCCATGCTTGATTTTTGTTGCTAAACAAAAAACTATGCTTGTTTGCTTTTGGTAGATGCTTGGCTTGGCTTAGGTCTATGCAAAAGTTTCTCTCTGTCACTCTTAGACTCTGTCATTCGATTCGTCCTTGGCCAACTCTAATGTTTTGTTATTATTTGCATCTGTGTACATCAATTTTATTGCCAAACAGCCTAGACAACAGCTTAACTTAATGGGGTGCATGCTTTTCCTATAACCAGCAATACGATCTTTCATGCCAAACGCGATGCATACGTGGATCTCTCCACAAGGTCATTTTGGTCCTTTTTATTTTTACGTTCAAATTCAAACACAAACTAATGCTTGTAATTATAATCCAAGTGAATTGAAGACAACGCCTTTCTTCTGGCTTACAATAAATATATGATCTTTGATCTTTCATCTAGCAAAGGGTTAATAATCCCATTGTGTAGGGTGTATGTATGTGAAGCATAATTTAGAGCAATTTTTTGTGCCATGTTGCCATTTATATTTGAATGTTTGAAAACTTCTTTCGAATTGCCCTAGTTGGCAGAGATGTTTTTTCGCGCGAAAAAAAAGTCCCTAGAATTGAGTTTGAGCTTGCTCCGTTTTTTTTTAGTTCATGCTGGAAAATCCATCTCTCCAGACTAAGGTGAATGGATGTTACAGTTTTCACCATTATGCAAACCTATTGTTGTGAACCTCAGCCATGTTGGCAGTGTTCACTTCTATTTCCAATGATCGAATATATTTTGTGAAAATTTGTTTTTGATTGAATCATCAAACATTAAATTATACCATTGGCATCGCAACCGAAACTGTAAAAATAATGATATGTTTGGATGTTATCCTGTTAGACTGGCGATCTCGTGACTTGGGAATGCTTCATTCATAGACTGATAAAACTAATTAATTGAAACAGAGACAGATAAATGAATGGTTACAAATTATGAATCTATCAATGTTAGGACAAGAATTCACAAATACACAAACAACAAAAGATTCAAAACATAAAATCGACATTTGATAAAATGATTGAAATGACAAGGAATCACACATCAAAATACTTGTGAACGGAAAAAGGGGGGGGTAGATAAAGGGTCAACTGCCAAATGTTTTATTGTTGCCGGTTTATAGAATCCTTATGGTCGGTATCAATGAACTCAACACTGGAATTTCCAATGGCCTAAAACACAATAGACTTTTAGACAAGTTTGCCAAGATTATAAATATTGAAGTTTGGCGTAACCAAAAATAACAATATGCGATATTATCCATCCTCTTCTTAACACTTCAATTCTTGTTTTTGGTTTCACATCCTTCTGCTGCTGCCGCTGCTGCTGGCTGCAATCAATGCGTTCATACCTTTGAATAATGAAAACTAGCCACTATAACACTAGTCGAAATAAGCTCAAATAGCATAGGTATCGTTATGATGAGTTAAGAGAATAAATCTTTTCAATAACAACATTGTCTGGTTCCAAAATGTGCATTTTCCTTAGCTTACATCTGATAGATTTGTTGTTAATGTTGTTGTTGTTGTTGTTACTGTTGTTACTGTTGTTACTGTTGCCGGTTCTTTTCTTTATGACACCGACAACAAGGTTCTAATCAGCTTATGAAAATTCGCTTAAGCATTGAAAGAAAAAAAAATATATGGCCTTTTGTGCTGAGGATTGATTTGAAGGCCTTATCTTGGCCCGTCCAGGTGTAAATATAAACGTTAGGACGACATCCTTCTCTTCTATTTTTTTTACTTTGCTTTCGGTCGGCAAATAAATCACATAAAAAACCACTTGCTAAGCATGAATACCAGAAAATGTTGCAGAAATTGTATGGAAGATTTGAATCCTCAAGAGTTTGTGCTATTCCCTGAAATTTTTGTTTCTCTGCCATCCATTTAATCTGGGATTTTTTCCCATTAAATCACCCAATTAATCAATGCATAGTGTTTTCGGGTTGCGCACTGGTTGGTTTGAAAATTGGATTTTAATGAAAAAAAAAACATTAAAATAGAAAACAAACTCAGTTTGCACGACCCAGAATAGCCAAGCTAGCTTGAACTAAAGAGCTAAGCAAAGTACAGGAAAGTTTTTAGATGGAAAGTTTTCCAGCCAAAAAAAGATATCGCCCCCTGAAGCTTCATAGATTGATGAAAAAAAAAATAAAGAGAGGATGGGCCACCAATGAAGGTGGAGAAAGTGTGAGTGATGAAAAGGGCTCTAAATCTACCATGAAGTCTCTGTAGAGATAGCAAGTACATGCGAACATACACAGTGGACGTATGTTTTTGCATCGATAAAAGGTTATTTAAGATAATTATTTAAACATTCAAGATTGGTGAAAAATAAGATGATGATGATAAAGGGGAAATAGACTACACAACTTCAATGTGTGCTATATGGGTTATCAAATGAGCAGCTCCCTTACAAGATTCTAAAACAAGCCCGACAAGATGATCGTCGGAAGAAAGGGAACACACGCACCTAGTAAGATTGGCATGACCAATAGAAAAAGAAACAGTTTGAGGAAAAAATAAAGTGAAAAAAAGGCAACCACCAAAAATCAGTAAAAAAAAGTATTAAAACTCCATCCAGTCTGTTTTGCTTTCCCTGGCCAAATTTTCCTCTTGTCGTGTGTCTTGTCGTCCTTGAGGCAGAGGACGGAAGACACGAAGAAATAATAAAACTAAGGAATAGGAAACAATCTTCAATGGGAAAAAGAAATTGATTCATTAACTATAAAACTAATTCGCATTGGCTATTAAACTGCCGTATGCATCGAGCATTTAGCATTGAGGCCAAAATTCTTTCGTTTTTGGTTTGGACAAAAAGAATTCAATTAACGCGATTCCAGACCAAGCCTTGGAGGAAGAAATCATCATTTTACGAATCACGATCATTAACACTCTCTTTTTATGGCTAAACTTGGACATTCTTTATTCTTGTTTTTTAGGCATCTTAAAGGCCATCAATCACTACTGATGATTATTTTGAATAGGATCAGTAAAATGATGGATACAACATAAAGGACATAGAGAACTCTCTTTTTCATCTCACCATGTCGCCCAGTTGGGTGAAAATACGAAACCCCAGCAAGTTCACCTATTATTGTGACTATTATTATATTCAAATGGATGGATGGATGGATGGATGGATGGATGGATGGATGGATGGATGGACAACCTGATTTTAGACTACAAAGAATGGACCCAGTATACACATAACCTTTGACCTCCAGCTTGAATACACATTCAATCGAGTATTTTGTTTTTCTGAAAATCGAATCGAATTTTCATTAATCATTTCGGTTATGTTGGCTTAGGGTGTGTCATAAAGTGACTGTCAGTCATTATTTTAGTGCTCTCTGGAATGGTTCATTCATTATTTTAGCAAAAAAAACTGATCAGGCAAGAACATAATTCTTTGATATAGATCTGTTTCAAAAGCCAACAACAAAAAGAATTCTGTGAAAATAAATGATGATAAATGGTGGGCGAAGAACCCATATGCATATGGGTATGGTTATGGGTGTGGTTGTGAGCTAAAAAATAAGAAAAAACCAGCCTCAATTTAGGAATATTAAGTGACATTGTTTTGAACGACACTTGTGTTTGAATAAAAATGTCACATCTGCAAATGTGGAAATGTTGCGGATGCCACCAACAACCAACCAAGAAGATAGAGAGCGGTAATGCCGATATGGGATAGTGTCATTCTAGCAGTGTGTGATTCTTGTCTTTCTACTTTGGATGTCATCATCATCAAAAGTCACATTGAGGCATTTTTTGAAACATACACTGATGGCAGGTCAAAGGTTACTTTGTTGGGAAAGATACTTGGGCATATTTTATAAATAGAATCAAGTTTTTTTCAGTTCAATAGCTATCATTATTTCTGAATTCATTGCCATTCTGTTGATGGTGTTGTTTGGTTGGTCGATGGTGGGTGGGTGGCTGGTTGGTTGGTCGTTTCCATACGGAAACATAGAAACCACACCCCCGCGGGAATCAAAAACACAATAATCATAGCCACCATGATAATACAAAAGTAATAAAGCTAATTGTGTTCATGATGCATCAGTGAACATTAATTCCCAGCCATTATTATTTGTGATTGGTCAAAGTTAATGGCTTCTTCCTGCATAAATATGTACCATGTACCATATACACACATGTATCAAGCCAACACACACATATATGAACCCACCTACTGA
This sequence comes from Amerodectes protonotaria, assembly GCA_025882695.1. Taxonomy (NCBI): domain Eukaryota; kingdom Metazoa; phylum Arthropoda; class Arachnida; order Sarcoptiformes; family Proctophyllodidae; genus Amerodectes; species Amerodectes protonotaria. The sequence goes on along the minus strand of JAOZJS010000186.1, from coordinate 22,248 downwards.
CCAAGTGAATGGGCGACAACATCATCACTACTATTATTATGATTATATTGCAAGTTTTTCCACCTTTTAGCCAATTGTTGTTTGGTGCTTACATTAGAACCTCCTTCTCTTTCTTTCTCTTTCTCTTTCTCTTTCTCTGGTTGAATGATACACGCACATGCGCGCGTGTGTCTGCATACATTTTATAATAATTTAGCAACATAATTTTTCATCTTTTTTTCTTGTTCAGTTCAGTTCAGAATTTATATCACCTAGCAGGTGATTATGTCATTAATAACTTTTTTCTTTAAGCCAACCATGTTGGACACACAGAAGCGTATGTTTTTTTTAGCACTAATATAACGCGCCCGAAATGTTTCGTGTTTCTGAATGTCTGAGGCGCCATTGAGTGGTTTCGTGAACGATCATCATCATTGGTAAAATGTTCGGTCAAAGTCCAAAGTTGTTTGCAAAACCAAAGCAACCTGTATTGGCTATGCGCTTGTTAAGGGCGTTGGTTACCTCATTCATCAGATTGGCAATTATTAGTTTGTTTCAAGAATTCCTGGTTTGTTCATATTAGTTGAAACATCATATTGATCCCAACTATTATCTCCATCAACTACCTTGATTCTATGATGGCAAGCAGCTTGTATAATTTTTTCATTGTAATTTATACCGGGAAAAGAAATCATCCTCACGCATTGGGATTTTGATCTAGATTCTCTATCTCGCTTTTGTGTTTGCTACATGCCCTTCGAAACCGGCCTAAATGGCCGAAAAAGCTTCTAATAAAACTAGTTCATCAAAGTCATTAAAAGATGGATCTTCATGCATCTTCAATTCATCTTTCTTCTGAGTGTTTGTTAACTGGCTTATTATCATTTGTTAAATTATGACCATTATTATGATTTAAATAAAATCATGTTTTAAAAATTGAACAAAAATCACCAAAAAAACCTAAAAATTTTGAAAATCCTAATTTTTGAAAATTTTCCCACTGCTGCAACACGAGACAAGGAAGAGAAAGAAAAATATGCGAAAAGACATGCGCTTGATAAACCCCGCCACATAAAACATATTGTCACTCATTCGAAAAATCAATCGGTTCAGCCCCTATAACAGAAAAATGTGTTTTAAAATTGTGCTGACATGAAGAACAGAAGGAGGTTCCCAAATACTGAACTGAACAATTAGAAAAGAAGGCAGGCCAATAGTTAAATGAATAGCTATAGGCCGGCTTCACATCAGTTATTGACACAGTTCAAAAATCTACAAAAACTGAGGCTGGTTAAATTTTTCAGGATGAGTCATAGCAATTGGCTTTCAAGCTTCAACAATTGCAACAACAACAAATCCAATTCACATGCAGTCTGTTTTGGATTTTTGGTTCCATTCTAAATGATCAAAATCGATTAAGGTTTTTGGTACACTAGCAAACCAAACACGCGTCTGGTTTTATGCTTTGTTGTATGCACACTACCATTGTCGTTTGCAGATTATGGAATCATAGCCCGAATCTCTTACTCTCTAAGGTCCTAGTGTTGAAGTTAATGATTCAGAGAGTTACTGTAGCGCGCCCCAGCGCGTGACCAATATCCATTCATCACACGTGCTGTTCTTGTCTCTATACAATAAGGCGTGTATTGATCATCATCATTGAAACTACGTGCAATGCACACTGACCTCAATGCCACAAATGCTTCCCCAGTAGTATTTGAGTTTAAGGTCACGCAAAATACTGTCGGAAGAAATTCTCCAAGGAATTTTAGTTTTTTTTATTTGGCAAATAAGTCACATCCAACCTGATTTATTATGTTTGGTCTAGGGAGGAGGGATTATTAAAGGAGTGGCAATGCTTGTTCAACACTTATGGTGATTCTGTTGTTTATGCAAATTATAATTCCGAGAAAAACAGGCATTTATACAAAAAAACGTTGGTGGTCCAACCAAACGTCTAGGTAGTCGAACATTTTGATGATTTTCGTGCCTTGGAGTTATGAACAAACCATCAACCATTCAGGGATTGATTGTTCAAAATTTGTTAATTTGGAAAAAAAAAAATTATTTCGGGTAGTAAGCAATGCTTGCGCGTAGCCCTTTTCTTCACCTGTTTCTGAATCTGAATCTAGATTTGAATTTGCTTTTGCCGCTGCTGCTTTTTTCCCTTGAAAATTTTGGATTAGCCCTAACTTGCGTCAAGCTTTGATATAATGCCTGTTTATAATAATAAATCGTTTTCGGTGTTGTTTCTGGCGATGAACACGGGCACAAAAAAAATTAAACAGAAAAATCGTGATCTTTTTTGGACAAGTAAAAAACGACCGACAATAAACCACACACATTCAAACAGTTTGAATGACAGATTGGTCAATTCGGTGTACTTTTTTCTGGGAAGAGAAAAATTATTTCTTCTCAAAAATCCAACCTAATCTTGGCCTCAACCACGACCTTCTTTTTCGGACGCAAAGTTTAAAGTTCGCCATTTTGTTTTCATTTTATTATTGTTATTTTGGATTCGATTCAATCGACCAACAATCAATGAAATCAGAAATGTCAATCAAATCAAACAGATTTTTTCGATTCGAGTTTTCGATTTTTTTGATTATCCAAATCACATAACCCCAAACCGTCAACAATGCCTTGACCTTTGACCGATCTTAATCGAAGAGTAAGATCTTGGCCTTGGAAAACGAATACCTACCCTGAGATTGCATGAGAGAGAAGTACAAACAAAGAAAACAAAAAGTAAAAGTTCATGAACTTGAATTGTGAATTGTTTAAATAAAAAATCATCATAATATGATGGATCAAAGGTGAACACTAAGCATCATTTCAAGGTCATTAGTATTTTTGATCGCTACTGACACTGTGTCAACACACGTTTACGCACATGGATTCTCAGTTGATTGATTTGTTCTTTGGAATTTCAACGATGCTTGAAGCTTGCCAATCTTGGAAACCATCACAGCATGTTAGAACTAGACTCCAGGCCTCCTCTGCCTTCATGTGAACTCTAAACTTATACATCTCTGCTCAACGAGCAACAGTTTGGAATCCCACCTTTGAGCACGTCGATAAGAGAAGCCTAAATAATACAGATAATCACACACATCGTACAGGTGAAAAAACAGCGCTTAAATCCCAAAACCAAAAGATAATAAAATATTATGGAGACCTAAAGTAGCGAAATGCGGACACAGAAACATACACAGTAGTGCTATGGATGATGATGTCTATGATATATGGGCGCCGGCACTTTTTTCCTGCTTGTTTCTTTTTTTTGCGAGCGTATTGATGTGACGCCAATATCCGTCTTGCTCTTTGATGTTCGTATTGATGCTCGTTTACTTTTCCTCGCTTTGAAGAAGAGGAAAATGAAAGAACCAGCCTGTTGGACGACACCACCAAAATGATTTATGGGGTACCGACACCAACTTAAGGATAGCATGTAGATGTTTTCTTTGCAAAAATAATCATTAGTTAGTTATTTTTTTAAAAATATCAATAATATACAGTTTCGATTTTTCTAGCCATCCTACCATGTTTGATGCACATCTCTGTGCAATGTATGTTTTTTTTTAAAATCCACGCAAATTGCATTACAAGATAGCAAAGTGGTTGAGATTTTTAATAGATCATCCATCTTAAAAACAGAAAGAGAAAGAGAAAGAGAGAGCGACGATAAGGCGGACACCACAACCGCCAATATTAACATCTACCGTATCCAGACAGAAATGATTCGAAAAAAATGACCCAACTATTATCGGGAAATATACGGATTTCAGTGTTGGCTATCACACAGGTTGGCTATCAATTTGAGCCTTAGAGAGAGAGAGAGAGAGAAGATAGTGAAAAAATAAATAAGATGAATTATTTATGCTACAAAGGTGTGAAATCATAATTTTCAATTCGAAATAATTTATATTTCCCTCTCTACGCTTTTTATGCTCAGCAATAATATCAAGGAATTAATAAGTTTAGATGCCAATCAATCAATGGGCATGTTTGTCTCTTGGCTTGTTTTTGCCATCATCATGTGGTCCGAATAGAATCATCAAGCCCGCCAAAGGCAAAACAATTGATTGTTTTTTTTTAAAAAAAAAATTTGCTTTCATTCCTTTTTGCTACCGTGTGTTGATATCATGTTGGTTCTAAAGAGAAGTAAGCGACTGGCCGCCCATCAAACTTTTTAGTGCAGCCCACCAAGCATTTCTAAACAGGAGACGGTGCTTTATTCCTCTCTGATTGGTCCAGTGATGATTTGACCAGATGACGAGGCACACTATAAGCACTAAGAAAAGCGAGCAGTACAGTAACCAGTACAAGTGTGTGCATGTTTGACGCCTATAAAAACAGTTTTCCCCTCTGATTGGTTCATGGTGATGATTTGAACTGATGACGAGACACACTATAATGAGGAAAGGAAGCTGTATTTCTGTTTTCCTGTTCTAAGTCAAAATGATAGCTTTTTATTCTTGGCGCTTTTACACAAAATCTTTAAAATCTTTAAATCTTAAAATTTATGAAATTAATACTTATGAAGGATTGACTTGTTCCAAAAACGCTTGTTAAAATAAAGAGTTCTTGTTATAACTGCTAAACAAGCTTCACATCTTCAATTGGACTTTGAGTGGTTCCAAATTAGACATGCACATACACACGCAAACATTAATGTTTTGTTTCACTTATAAACAAAAGACTAAGAACATTCTGGGAATGATGAATATACTTAAAATAATAATATTAATTGGATAATATGCCGTCAAACAGATAGAACGACATGAAATATAATGACGCGCGCAAAGACTGTTAGGAAAGAGGAAGATGAGCTTAAATTATGATGGATGTGTAACAAATTAAATCCTTGTTGTCTTGGTTTTTAAACCCCAGCATTTATTGCTTTACAACGGAACACCAGCCTTCATTGTTGTCGTCGTTTGTCTAAAATGGTTAGTTAAGCCTTCAAGATGAATATAAAGCAGACAAACTGAATGATTAATTGGATTTCAAAAAACAAAAATAGGCGGAGTCAACATGGCTGTGTGCCACGGCGGCTGTCGTTGGCTATTATAATCATATTGATACATTCCTCTTCCTTTTATTTAATTTATGTTTTTTATTTAAATTTTCAGGATCAACTTTATTTCCAAACAAAGTCTCTTCCTAGCTCTCCCTCTCCGAATAATTAGGAAAAAACAGCATCTATTTGTGAACCGATAATCAAAATTTACCCAGAAAACATGCAAATAAAAATGAACAACCACAATAATTGCTGTAGAATTCCTAATCCGTATCTAGCCCCGGCAACAAGTAGCCATTATAATTGCCATCATTGTAGATGTCACATTTCATCATCATCTTCCTCATCAACATCCACATCAAGAATGTCTAGGCAAAGAATGACCACATCCATATTTCTTGGTTGTTGGGTGTTAATTGTAACAATAATAACTAACAGTGGAATGGTGCGGTGTAAACCACTGGTAAAATCTTCATCGTCACAATTCTGCCAATCTGATACCAATGTAAATCAAGTTTATAACATTGGTAGTGATATTTATTTGGCATTGTCTTCAAAAAGCATCCATCGTTTCGATGTTCAACAAAGAAAATTCTATCCCGATAAATTTGAGATCAATCAATTGTTCGGACAAAGTAAGTATTGTTAAATTTTTTGCACGCTTGTGTCAATGAGAATTTTAACCGAGGCGTGTCCTTTTCAGCTTGCTTCAGATTAATTTCTATTTAGTGCACCTACAAAAACAAGCACAGACACTCACACACTCATATATTTCTTCTCGCACATTGAACAAGGAGTGGCCTTTTAGACAGACAGAACAAAGAGGGATGGATAGAGAGAGAGAGAGAGAGAAAAAGAGAGAAAGAGAGAAAAAAGAGGGAGTATCCAAGACAAATGACACACGCAGAATCCAGGAAGTAGTGTGCGGTGTTAATAGAAAAACAAACACAATGATTTACGGTCATCATTTGAATGATGGCTAAAATTAACCCCAGGAATCCAACCAGAGAGGGCGAAGACATAGCGATCGGCAAACTTGGCCAAGGAGATTCAAAATGATCCCAATGAATATACAATATGCGTACATCAATCTCCATTTTCTCCTTTTTTCGCTCCCTTTTCTGGGTCATTTAACATTCATGTGGCCAATTGTATTTATTATAATTATCATCTAAGATTTAAGGATCACAAACATTGTAAGATGTTGCGAATAGTTACTTAGCAACCAATCTTATTTGGGATTATTTCCAGGAAAAAAACGCTTCCACCCAAAACACATATTGGATTTGCTACTTTTTTATTTGCTCATCGCTTCCGATGTTTATTCCTAAATAGTAGCCATCATCATCGATACCGCTGTTGACAAATTGTCCGGACGTTTGGCTACTTGAGAATAGGCTGAAATGTTAAAAACAGAGTCATTAAACCCTATCTTGATTGATGTTTTAAAGAAACATCGCCCAATAAGTAGTGGATAATTTTATTTTTTTCTCCCAGTTTTCCTCTTTTATTTTTGCATTCATCTTGAAATAGAGCCAAAAAAAACTGCAAAAACATCAGGAGAAGGCATTCTGGTGAAGAATTCCTGTGTTTCGAAATGGATTTCAAAAGATGTTTTACAGAGATAGATAGCTTTCCATGAATGGTAATCTGATCTCCCATTATTTAATAGCAAAAAAGTTGTTTTAAAATCATCATTTAAAAGTTAAATTGTTATCGAATCATCAAATTTAGCTTCATATTAGGAAAAGGATACCGGTTGTTTATCAATTCTAGCTGTCTGAATTATCATTAATAACAGAATACCCACCCACTCATTCGACCGAACAGTTGGGAGTTCAAGAAGCGCATCAGAATTGCATAAAGACGAAATTCGAATAAAACTATCACAACTTCTAAAAAAAACAGCCTTCATTGTTGCTGATTTTTCATTATTTTTTTGCTTTTCCTTTGTTCTCATTCTGGAACCTCATCTTCAAGTGTTAAGTTTGTCTGGCTGTTTGGTTATAGTGTCCCATAATAGATGTTTTTTTATGAAAAAATAGCGGTAAGATGAAGATCAACATAGAAGTGGGCGTCCATTCAATTAGTTTTTTTGGGGTTTTTTTCGGATGAAACTTCCTTTTCTTTTAGAAAAAGATTATCTCCTTCTTGTTGGATGCTGTCTCAATGTTTTCTGACCACACATTCCCTCAATATTTGGACGCGTGGGCGTAAGTCAGTTGGTTTGCGCCCAACAACTGGTTTCAATCCATTAATCTTCTCAAATGTGAAGTTTTTGTTCTAAAATCTTTGGATAAGCGCTTTCAAAGTGCGGTGACACATTGGACATGGTTCAACATTCTCATTTGAATATTTTTTTTCCAAAATTTAAATAGAAATATTGGAAGGTATGCGAACCCTACACGGCACGACACTCAAACAGTTGTTGGGATTATTCGAATTAGACTGTCATTGTAACACATCCAGATGCACATACACACACTCACTCCTTTTAGGTGGAATGATTTATAACAAATCATCTTTCACAAAAAGAGGCATTCAACCCCATAAACGGTTGAATGCCTCTTTTGTATGTCACAGGAAATATTGAACGCCTAATGAATGAATGTCATAGGTAGGCGGGATGATGATGCTGAAGAAGCTGTATTCCTCTCTCTGATTGGTCAAACGTGAGTTGACCTGATGACGAGACACACTATAAACTGGAGAAGAAGGAGTATTCCTCTCTCTCTCTCTCTCTGATTAGTCCAATATGATTCGAATCAAAATAAAAACATTTTAGACAACTATGGTAAACTATGGAAATAGCAAATAGACACATCTACTTGGAATGATTCCATAAAACAAAAACAAAAAGGATTCAAATCGAATCATCATCGATTTGTGAGAATTCATTCAATAGATGGTTCAATAGACAAAACTAGGTGTGGTAAATAAACGAACACACACACATTCATCATCACTTCTGATCACTATTCCGGTCGCCAGTTTGTCTACGTATGAAGTCTGATTACAGACCTGCCGCGCAAAGATTGATTGATGGATTGAATCCAGTCAAGAGAAGCAGAAGAACAGGATTTGTTTTCGGATATTTTCTCATCGAACTTCTAAAAGATCTAATCACAAACTGAAAGAAATGCTGGCAATCATATTGATGATGGTGGTGTCGGCGGAATAAGATGAGCAAAACGTTTTATTTTAGAAAATTAAAAAATCAAATCAACACCTTGTTGTGTTGCTATTATTATATCGATGTTGTGCATCAAATATTCAACCAAGCAATTTAGTTCTTCAAGCTTACAAAAATGATTGATGAACATTTCAAATGGATCACCGAGGACGAATGTTTTTTGAATAACAATATCCGAACAACATACCGACTACCAGGCCAAGATTCTGTTATTTTGTTTTTTTTTAGATTGATTTTCGACCTGATTATTGAAAAACCATGATACTAACAAAAATAAAAGTTATGAATATTCATCACCATAAACATAAAGAGCAACTGGTAAATCCAGTTTTGTTTCAATCTTGGATGTAAAAAAATTGGAAAAGGAAAAGGGTTAAAGTTCTAGTTATGTTCCTTTATGCTTAGCCACTAAAAATTCAAAATTTGCATCCTTTTGATCTGGATTCAGTGTGTTTGTATGTGTTCAGTGACCAAAGCCCCACTCTGCCCGGTTGACAACCTGATTTAGTGTTATGAAATTCGGCAAGTCAGTCATAACGTCACAGGTTTTAGCCTCTCTCTCTCTCTCTCTCTCTCTTTCTCTTTCTCTTTCTCTTTCTCTTTCTACCAATTCATTCGAATATATGCAAATTAGTGAGAATTTGTTTCTTTCACAATTTGGACATATCAGATTTGGACAAAATCATCTCATGAAAATTTGAAATTAAAGATATTTTTGTCTCCCATTGGTTGGTTTTTTTTATCGGCACCACGGTTTTCATTGGTGGATACTGGAGGATTTATGCAAAAAGATATTCTATTTGCAAAAACTTTTTTTCTAACCATCAAAGCCAATGCAAAGATAAGCTACGTGGATGGCGACGACAACTTTGACACAAATCAATAGATACAATCGAAAAACTTAGTTTTTGAAATAGTTTTCTAGGTCTTTTTGTGAGCGAAAAATTCGGTCAAATCAATGTCGACTAGTAGACTACATTCTGGAGAGATCAACTTCATTATTTGGTCCATAGCCGAGAGCAGCATGCTGTTTTGGTAATTGAATTGTTGCTCAAGTCGGGACCTGTCTTTTTGTTCTAAATTTTAATTGACACTCATGGAATACAACAGGACCTTGCGGCCTTTTATTTTTACCGTTCAGTTTTGTAAAACAAAAAAACTTAAATACCTGACCTCCAGGCATTTACACAAAACCGACCAAACAAAGAACAGAAGGTCAAAGGTGGAACGCTTTTTTCGGTCAATTTTTCCAATTTTGTTTTGTTTATAAGTTTTCTTATTTTTAGTTTTTGGAAGCTTTTTATATTGGCCATTATCCATCTGGGCGATACCCAGGTTAATTGATTTTCTTTTGTTCAGCAGAACTACACACATACTAAAACGCAGCATATAACGTAATTTGGTCAAAAATCAAAAAAAAATGGCCACACGCAAGCAAACAAAGGCAACTAGAGCATCAGCAGCAAGATCAACTTCATCTGGATGCTAATATTTTTTTGTAAACTACTAGGCTTTCTTATAAAAAAAACTAGATTTACATTGAGAAAACTAAATTAAAATTCTTGATTTTGAAAAAACCGATTGTGAGAATGGCCCATCTCTACCCAAAAAGAAATTTATAGAATGATATAATATTAGCATAAAATTGCAATTACTTCCAGATGATTTGTGGGGATGGTACGTGTTCACCTTAATGATCACGTACGGTCAATGTTCACTTGCCAGCTACAAGCAAAGATTCTAGGCTACTGCTCTTCAACCCTGTACACTTTGTGTGTGGCCCCGATGGTCAGACCAGGATGATGACAGGTTAATTTAATTAATGACAATAATATTATGGTTTCCAAGTCTTAGTCTTGGTCTTGGATCTAAAACATAAGTGTCAGCAACGGCTGGATAAACACGGGTACACAACAGAACAAAGTTTTTGTCATCAAAGGTCATGGGTCATTCCAAATTATCTCTAATTAATAAATCATTAAGAACAAAAACAAGGTGAACTGTTAGCCTGATGTCACAGTGTTAGGCCGTAGATTATCCTTGGTACTGAACATATGGTCCATATGGATTCGCTCGAAAGAATCATCTTCATTTGGATTTTATTAACTTCTCTATCTTGGTTGTTCTCACAGACAAGTTGAAATGGGTGGACACGGTGATTAATTTGAATGGTATTTGCAATGCTGGCATTGTCAATTTATGCGACCAACAATCGGTTGATGGAACATCGATGGATCCATTGGAACGGATCCATGTGGTCATCGGAAATCGTTTGCTATCTACTGGGGAACGTTATTATGGCATGGCTCTCTATGAATATCTAGGTGATGATGTAGATCAACAACAACTAAGATTGTTGACTAGCTTGGAACAACCATTGTTGGAACGTTTAAATCGGACCGGTATCAATGTAAACTTGCAAGAACAAGAGGGATCCATTATGATGGGCTCGTTTTGGCCCTCATTATATGGTAATGGAAGATTAGATTTCTTAATCAATTAACATTAGCTCACATTTAATATTTAAAAGGAAATCTATATTATCGTTCTGGATTATTTGTGCCCTCAAAATCGGATATATTCTTTTCAATCTATGATAACAATGTTTCTGGTGCAACACAACGTTTGATCCACCGTCGCTTGGCGGAGCAAGAATGGAACAATCTCAATGAACAATTGGGTCATGGACGTTTCTTGATCGGCATGTTTAACTTTTCCCCAAAAGATCGTACTTTTGGTTTGACAAAAGATAATCAAGTGGTTGAATTTCTTTGGGATGAAGACGGCAATATTAAATTCATTACTTTGGTAAGCAATTCTAGACAAAATAATTGAGGTTTCTGAATCAAAAACCTTTCTTATCACCAAAAAAGGGTCCGATTCGTGAATTCTTGAATTGTTATGGTAATTCTACCGAATTGGAAAAAGATTCGACAACTTTGATTCTATCCAAGACGACTACCACCACACCAACTACCAGTATTTCAACCACGATCAAATCAGAAACGACGCACTTTATTACAAGGCCTCCACTTCCAAAAGTTCCTGAAGGTCCTAAAACAATAGACCATGTGTCTGATAAAGATGATGATAATGATAATGATATTGATGATGATGATGATAATGATAATGAACATAGCGAAATAAAGGAAAACAATGATATTAACAAAGATGAAGAAATACCGATTCCGGCGGAAAATGAATCAAACGTTAATGATATAGATCATCAACGTGATGATCCATCCATTCATGATTCTTCACTCCTATCATCATCTTCGGTGGCTCCACATATGGCGGAAGCATCGATCCGTAATCCGTTTAAACATCAAGATAATAGTTTAATATGGTCATTGGGTATACTTGCAGGCGTTATGATCCTAGTGGCCATAATAATTTTGATACCAATTTTGATCATAAGTAAGTATTAATTATTTACAATCGGAATCAAAATTTCAGAATTATCCTATCCTATCCTATCACTCATCGGATGTGATCGATTTTAGGGCATCGATCTCGTAAAAACCAATTAAATTTGACCAAACAAACCAATGGTAAGAAACAATCAGCCCTGAAAAAGAAGAAAAATGGAACCAAAATGAATGGATTGGATCAAAGTAATTGTTCGGAAGAGGTTCAATTAATGAATTGTCAAACTGATAAAACAACATAGGCATCATACACCATAACAACACATCCCCCCTCAATCATTAGCAAAGAAGCATTTTGGTGCCATTTTGGTTTTTGCTTGAATTTTAAATTTTTTTTCGTCTCCTTTATTCCCTTTATATTGATTGAACCATGCCTCCTTTATGATTTTTTTTTCTTGTTTGTGTTCATATTTGTTTATTGTTTTTCTCTCACCATTGGAAAATATTCCATTTTGTTTCCACCCACTTTAACACATTTTAAAGTAAAAAGGCCAGGCACTTTCACACATTTGTTCAACATAAAAACAGATCCAGTCATTTTTTACAATAATTATTTTCTTAATATTGTACGTTTATCCTTGCCTTTTTTCTTCAAAATGACCATCCGTCTCTCATCATTTCACTTTGTATTTTGGTTATGATTCATGGGCATCAATGTCTTTTGACAATTTTGGTTGGTCAATCCCTATTCACTACACATTATTGATGAAACCAACATAATTTTCACTTTGGCTTTTTCTATTTAACAAAAACGACCGCCCACATACTGCACAGATGCGCACATCAACATTTATAAATCCATTATGATTTGAATTATTGCAAAGATTATTTTTCATCATTTTTATTAGTTTAACTATCATTCTGCTATATTCTGTGAAAAAAACTTTATTATTTTAATAATAATTCATAAAAATTGTTGAAATACTTGTTTGTTGTTCAATTTAATATTTATGATTAGAACCTTTTCCGTTAATTGGAAACTAACAAAATCAATCGACAAAAAGTTGAAAATACCGAAGAGTGTACTGATGCGAATAATTGGAAAACATCTTTTAGTAAAATGAATACAATTTATTTAAAAACACCGAATCGGTTATGATCAGTTATCGAAATTCTTTTGGCTCTTATATGATTTTTGATTTATTAGTTAGTGATAAACTAGTTTGATATGTTCAATAATTTATTACATTGACCAAAAAATCAACACAATTAAATAGAGAGCATCTCATTCAAATCAACATTGCTTGATTGGATTAGAAAGAAACTGTCTTTCTGTTCGACTTATTTGGAACAAGAGTGGCCAATTGATGATCTCTACATTTACTTTCCTGTGGCAATCCAAATCCATAGCTTAAATTTTAGCATGTAATTTTTGATTGATCATTTGATCCATCTATTGACTAGCAAATTCGAAGGTAGCCAAAAAGAAAAAAACTAAACGGTGACTAACATGGCAAAGAATAATTGAAATAAGCTAAATGATTGACGCAAATCACACACGCACACACACATGCAGAAAAGCGCTCGAACATCTTTTGAATTTGCCAAACTTCAAACATCAACAAGATAGACTGGATCAATCATTCAACAACAATAAGAAGGATTTCCATTGATGATGGCAATGATTATAAGGGGAAAATCACAACTAAAGCTAAAATATTGCCTAAATATGGTTTCTTCCCCTACCAATCGGTTATTGAGTCACAAATTGGATGTATAAGTACGATAAAGAGACAAGGTCTTCGCTGAGATCGGATCGGACCATCGAATCTCATAACAAACAATGATTTGTTTGCGGACATTGAATTGAGTCACCAAACTGCAGATTGCAATTCTACCTAAATCCATCCGAATACATAAACATCGTCTATGATTACCATTAAGGTGGTCGTTTATAACTGTAGTGGCTTCATTATCCACGGTTTGACAGAATTGGCGCTCAGCAATGTTCACCTTGTGCAAACCTGGATTGTTCAGGTACATTGCTGATACATTCACCAATTTGATACTGCAGTCTAGTTCCAAATAGATTGAATCAAATCATGAGATTCTGAAAGAAAAAAAAAGAATCCTCTGTTTAACGATTTCGATCGATTGTTTATTGGTTGGAATTGTTTGCTTTTGTGTTTTATCCGAAAAATTGTAAGCTGAATTTGTTTTGTCTGTAAAAATGATAATCAAGGATCATAATCATCATCATCATCATGGCAAAGATGTTCTTTCCACGTGACGTTGACGTTTTTTCCAACATGTTGCACACATGAATAGAATGGCACACATCTCTGAAATGCCAATTACACCAATGCCTTGTTTCAGACGTGTCCCAAAATCATCAATTGATTTTTTGCCTTCAATAGATTTTTCATAGATTTGAATGGGAACCCACTCGACCCATTTTCAAGTTCCAAGTAAACACACTCGAGTATACATCAACCAAAGTTTTAGATTAGGCGCTCAAGGAGAATCGGTATCCAAACGACGAACAAACGAAATTTTTTCAGACAAGCAAAGATGAATGCTCAGAATACCAGATTACAGGAACGATTTTGAAAGAATTGTATTAAAACCTATAATATTCGAAGAATCACGGATTTAATGATGGCTTAAAGGTCATTTAAAATTTCTGTGTCAGACTAGTTTTTCACGATTCAATTAAAATCCAGACTGCTCCACTTATCACCTCTGCTTCACCCTCAAATTTTAGGATGATTGAGATTGGATTGGACCAAAAATGTTGATAAATGTCGTTTTAAGTGAAATGTTTTTAAAATTAAATCGATATAAATCTTGTGAAATTGAAACCGATCGGCAAAATTGGTTTTGCTTTCATGTTCAATCAATAATTATCCGATTCCATGGCCAATTTTCAATGTTTTCCATCTGGTTTTAATAAGTGGATCATTTTCAAATGTCATCAAAAATTACAATGATTTAATCAATCACTTGAATCGAGGGAAATCGGAAAGTTCGATCAAAATTTTTGGTATAAAAGTTCTGCTTGTAGGCTTGAAATTCCATTGAAGATGTTGATTGTTTTCAGGAAATGAAATCGTTTTCAGCTTAAAAAATCGTCGAAGAATGCCTTCATTTTGCTTGAATTTGATTTTAAGCTTGACATTTCTTGGCTTTTTATCATTGACTGCTGTGCCAAGTGATGCAAATTTGTTTAATTATCCCGATGAATATTATGGGTCAACCGCTTCACCTGCCTCAACACCTTCACCTTCACCTACATCGAGTAAGTAAAAAATCTCAATCTACTTTAGCATTTTAATTTGATGCATTTGTAATATTCAGCACCCAAACCAGATGATGGCGAAGAATTGAAAAAAATTTTGCAAAAGCTTATTGCTGATGCCCAAGATTTATCTAATAAAGCTCATGATAAATTAAGTCAAACGAAACCGAATCCTTATAGCAAGATGTTGATTTTGAAATTGAATTACTTGGAATTATTATTGAAACGTTCACATTCCTATTCTGAGTCCGTTGGAAATCCATTCATGAAACAATTGATCGAATACAATATAGAAGATCTATCGTTGATGAACAATGTAATGGATACCCTAATGTTAATATTTGATCAAAACTTTGATCAGTCAGTGCCAGTTTTAACTGATTTGATAGGTGATTTAGAAACACAAGCTGGAATAGATATCGCATGGCTCAATACTAATAATCACCGGGGAGAATCGCAAAAAATATCTGACCAGATGACCAAATTGGGTGGTGATTTGGAAAAATTGAAAAATTTGGATTTTCCCAAAAATCCCGATGCTGTCTATGCACAAGTAAAAGTTGTTTTTGAATCTATCACCGCTTTCCAGGGATTAATTTATAAGACTCAACAACAATTTAATCAGAATCCAGCAATTTATCACAATCCTTAAGAAAATTTTGATTAAAATTCAAAAATTTAAAAATTTTTTCGATATGCGCCATCTGTTGTTTGATTTGATAATAATTGATTTTTCTCATGCGCATAAAGTTTTATCAATTATAACACTGACGAAACACGTGTTTTTGTTGACGGTCATTTCTGATCATAATTTTAATCGATAATTAATCATGGAACCTAATGATTTTGTTGGTAGTATTGGTGCTAAATCTGAATTTAAACTAATAAGTTTAATACCAGATTATCGTGCTCTGCAAATCATTCAACAGCAAGGCGAAAAAATCAATTCTTTGCTATCATCACCTGATTGTGATCCATTATTACGCATGATGACCAAAGAGGATAACTTCATCAAATTCCGTAAATCCTTGAACAGTGTCCAAGAATTTATCAAACATAATGCTTCGATGACATCCGAAAATTTCGAAAAACAACGTTGCGAACAATTGGCCTTAGAATTGAAACAAAGCCTTGGCTTGACATCCAAAGAAATTATCATGGTTCTCAATCAGATGCCCAATAATGAATCATTAGTCGAATTAATGTTTACCGGAAAATTCAACAAAGAACAGACCAGTATTCTTTGCAGCCTGGTTAACAAATATGTTTCGAAAAATGATGATCTTGAATCGAAAAGATTCCAATCAGAAGATCAGCAAATCCAAAAATGAACCATTTGAAGATATTGTAATAGTTAGAGATACCTGAAAATACCTATCGAAAATTAATGATAATAAATTCCATTTCTACAAAAAAAAAAAACAAACAGCCAAACCCGCAATCATAAACAACTTTATGGAAAAAAGTTTTACCTGTGTTTAAAGAACTCAAAATTTTATCTGAAGCTGATAAATACTCAACGATCAATAAATATTAATTAATATTTGTGTGTTTGGCTTGATTTTTTCCTATTTAAAAGCTACTTCAATCCATTCAATTGTCTCATTTTATTCTCATTATCGAATCATTGAAAATCATGTCCAAAAACCAATTTTGTTTCTTCAGTCTATTGATTTTCATTTTGATTTTTTCAAGTCAAAAAATCGTGAAAGCCGAAACCCATTACGACTTTCAATTTCAGGACTGTGGTAAGTGTTGTGTTTTTATTCAAATTGAACCTAAATTGATCAATGGATTTATCAGGTGCCAAGAATGTTCAGAAGGTCATTATAGAAGGTTGTGAATCCGAATCGACTGAAAAAATATGCGTGACAACCGATGCTTATCCCCTCAAGTACCACATAGTGTTCGTAACACCTTTCGATACCGAAACAATGTTGAACAATGAAACGATTTCGCAAACTTTTGAAGCCATAAACGAGACCATCAATCATAGTGTTGGCGATTTTTGCGAAAATTTCCAAAAATTTGGATTAGATTGCCCAGTTGCCCAAAACACCGAGCTTCGTTTGAATAAAGTCCTTCGACCTCTTTACAAAAAATTAACAGTAAGTTTCTTTTGCATTAAATTTCACTACATTCTTTCAATTCTTTCACAGCCCCGAGAACCAATCTTATATGAGGATCAATATTATTCAACAGATGCAATTTTCAAGAAACCTGCTTTGGTGGCCTGTGCTCGTTTTTATATTGTTTATCGTATGGATGCTGTTCATTTGTTTCCTAACCTAGTATTTATTCAAATTTATTTATTACAGACGAAAAGCGTAATGATTCTTTTCCTACTACAACTGAAACGTCGGAACCAACGTCAACGCCTCCTGATGATGATGATATGGAACGATCGTTGAAACAATTGATCGATACATTGGAACAGAGTGAAGTATTAGTCAATAAAACAGAGGACAGAATCAAGAAATATTTTCAAAACCATCCCGATGCCGAGAATAATACCCTCATCAAATTATTAAGAATTGAATTATTACAATCTAGATTCAACATTGCTGATATTTGGTTGGAAATCGAACCAATGAAACATACTAATCAAGAAGTGTTTCAATTGTTTGTGGAGAAATCCATCGAAACTTTGTGGAAACATTCCGATCGAATACGCCTGATTTTAGCCATGCTAGATGAATTTGGATGGAACAATGATGAGCCAGATGATATCAATGATTCTTTTAAACGAAATTCGAAAACTATACTTCATAAACTGTTGAATCGTTTAGATTCTGTTCAAAGTTTGCTAAATCGCAAACATAATCCCACCAAGCAAGAGAAAAACGATTTAGATTCGATTGAAAAGTACATCAAACAAATCGAAGAATATGATAATATGATCGATCATTATGATCCTCAAAAGATGACAATTGAATTTCCCATTAATATGTTAATCTATGTTAGAAAAGTTGAGGTTGCATTGTTTCGAATGGAAAATGATTATCAAAAAATTCAATGAGTTTTTATCTGAAATGATCGAAAACAAATAAAATACAGATTTCATCATCATTCGAATACAGTTTTTGTCTCAGATATTTTTTTTAATGATGAAAATATACATGAAATTGTACTGGCACTTGGTAGAGTGTTTAATCATCATCACAATGATGGTTGATCTTAAAGTTTTGGATTTTTAATCACATAGAACCACAATAGGACAAGTATCAATCGATTCGATTAGGAGAAATCGGCAATTTTTAATGCTTACAAGAATTTGTTTTTTGACCTTGGAATTAATCAGGAATTAATTGTTGCCAAAATCTTCCACTTCACCACCATTTATTAATCGATCGTCGGTTTACCACATAAAAGTAAATTGCAATTTATCGAATGATGATGATGGTACCAACGGGTTGGTCCTAAAAGTCGACAAAGATCAATCCTGCAGGATGAGTATGGTTGATAGGAGTTGTGATGGATTTGATGAGAAAAAGTCGCCAATTCTTTGATGGTGAAAAGAATTTGTTTTTCGACCTTTAAATTAATCATTACCGCAGCCAAAATCATCCACTTAAATTTTCCCCTAAAATTTAAATTTGATAGCTGGTCATCGATACATCCCATGGGAGAAAAAAATGTATCCATTCAATTATTAATCGATCTCTTAATTGATAGCGGCCATTTCAAGCACTTGATACCTTTTGGTTAATTGGAACGATGCCGATACTAATCGTATAAAAGCGTGATCCAACAGAATCATCATTATGTGTGCGATTTAATGATTTTGTGCCGAATTCAAATTCAAATCTAAATCTCAATCCTAATTATTTCCAATCATGAAACAGTTGATGTTTTTTCAAATTCTGATCGTCGCTTTTGCGATGGTCGTTGCATTGCATCCTTTCAATGGTGAGTGTGAGGATACCAAAAATTTTCTGAATTCCTCTTTAAATTTTTTTTTTTCGGTTTTCAGTTTCAACTGATCCTGATGATGAAACTAAAGTTATTAAAGAAACTCTTGTAAAATTGATAACTCGGGCACAAGATATCTCTCGGTTGGCTCATGAAAAGCTAAAGAAAACCGCGTTGAACGCTTATAACAAATTGATGATTGAACAATTAGATTATTTAGAATTGTTGATCAAACGAGGCCAAGGATATTTGCAATACTTGGAGAATCCATTCATGAATAAATTGATCAATTATCTAATTGAAGATTTAGATTCATTGTGCAATTTCTTTCAGACACTACTCAAACTGTATGACCAAGGAAACGATCTTTCCATGCCGGTATTGACCGTTCTGATCAACGAAATAATCGAACAATCTGGCATTGATATAGCATGGCTTTCCACACACGATCATTTTAAAGAGAGCCAAGAATTGTCTATGCAAACAAGTAAAATAAGCAAAGACCTCCATGATTTGAAACAATTAGATCTATATCGTGATACTGATCAAGTTTTTGCAAGAGTCCGCAACATCACTAGAGAAATGATCTTGTTCCAAAACATGGTTCTCTTCTATGAACAAAAATTCAATGTTAATGATGTCAACTATATTGTAAATGAAACTTCGTCAAATTCTTTCGCGAAACACGTTTAAAAAAATTCAATGTATGGTTACATATTTGAAAAATCTTTTGCGCTAAATGGGCGTTTAATAAAAAGTCTGCTGATTTACAATGTTGATCAATATTTTTATTCCCTGTTTTTGCAATCTTTTTTTAATTTCATATTTTTATTCCACGCTGTCATGAACAAGAATGTCAAATTTTTGCAAAAGTTCGATCATAATAGAAAATGATTGATAACACATTTCAGTATAAATATTTTTCAATCAATCCAAAGAAACTAATTTTCTCTCGGATTCAACTCTTTGTTGGATGTGTGCAATATAAAATTACCGAAATCAAAGAATCCTCAATTCATGGATTCTGTGCCGAACTAATGGTGACCCAGATATACCCACGACCATGGAACATGTTGATCGGCTTATTAAGGCTATTATTTTTGAGAAGATCGCCAAAGTTGAGCAGTATACCACCGATATGATCATTTTTAACATGATCACTGTCCATCAATTCGATTCTTATCCAAGTATCTTTTTTCACCGAGAATTGTCTTGGTAATAAATAATGCCAACTAGGATTATTTGAATTATCAATAATGGGCGTTTTTCCAACCAATTGATCATCAATAAACACATTACAATAAGTATCTGATGCTCGCCCCATCAGATATCCACTGTCCATATCGGGAACATTGGCCGAATGTATTATGATAGATATGCTATAATTTTTATCCGAGTTCATATTAGTGGGTAGGATTGTTGTTGCCGTCGTTGTACTGATTGTATCCAAAATCTTGGTCTTAATGGATTTTGTCACAGGAACTAAAGTGGTTGATGATCTTGTTTTTTGATCGACCAGAGCACTGGTTGGCTTTTCCGTCGTCGTATTTATTGTTATGGCATCTGTTGTAGCTAAATGGAGGGGTGAAGTGGATTTGATATTTTGTTCATCCTTGGTCGTTAGATTTTGACCCTCTTTAGAATCAAGCATTTTTTGCTGTGGATTTTTTTGTTTATGATGTTCAAGAATGTCTTGTTCTAGGAAAAATTAGAATTGCTAAGTTAATCGAAAAAAAAATTCGCACTGATTTATACCCGAATGCTCATTCTCGATGAAACGTCCCACCGAATCATCCATGGTCAGTGTTGAAAGCTGATGGATGGTGTTGGTAGTTTTTTCATGTACTAATGGATCTAGCTGCTGTTGGTGATTCGGTTCTTGCTCAATGTCTTGATCTGCTTGATTCATTTTAATCTTGAACAATTTAACATCTACATGTTCAGAATCTGATGTGAGTTGATGTTGATCTGTGCTCGTATCCAAAAGATTGATCAATGCTTTGCCTGTTCTTCCACCAGAATTGGATTTTAATTCTTGTTTAGTAGCAGTGGATAACAGTTGTTGGTTGATGAATGATGGTTTCACCACACGTACCAATTGAACCATCAATATCAAGGCCAATAATATCAATGCCAAACGGATACCGATCACTTCTGGTCGATGCCAATCTTTCCATTGAAAAAAAACTTGGCGACTTTTTTCTTTACACGTTTTCAACATCGAACCATTTGAAATTTGAAATAACTTTTGCACCCCGTTCGAGCTTCTGGCTGAGGATGAAAATGATCCATGGTTAGAGTTTGCGACTGATGATGGATTGATTTGGCCTTGAATTTTCAATTCAACATGATCAAATTCTGGATTGGAAAAAACTTCGGCCATTGGATTTTCTATTGATAAATGATTTTGATGATGTGAAAATGATTGATTCATATGAGCTTCAGATTTTGATAAAGTTGTTTCGGCAACAAACGAAGCATCTTTCTGTACTTCTTCATATGGAGGCGGTGGTTTTTGAAGATGGTCTTGGGGTCGTTGATCGGGATCCATGTTTCAATTCAAAATTACACTTCCTGTTCATTGATTTTCATCGAAAAAAAAGAAATTACATTGACAATAATATATTCGATTCGTGATTGTGATTCGCAATTATCGAAACTCTAAGCGACTGTTTTTCAATGAAACATTCAACTTGTCCTTTATCCGAATACCAGCAAGTGTACGCAAACCAATCGCGATGTACAGACTATTGGATTCAATTAAGATCAATCAGTGAAGCATTGTACACTATATCAAATTAAATGAAAAAAACTGTGATCTGACTGCATGTTCTCAGCATCAGAATGCATAAGATTTGATCGACTCGGTTATCGGCAGTGGAACTAAGATGATCGGTCAATGACTTAAATTATTTGGTCTTCGGTGATAAATAATGAAAAAAAAAACACAAACAAAACCCAAAGTTAAATGTTCAATCTTCATACCAAGTGAAGAAAACAAGAAAAGGAAAGCAAACCAAAAAAGGTCAGAGTTCACATAAGCGAACAAAATGTTGCTAAGCACAGTGTTCACTATTCATTTGAATTTGGGCGCGTCTTTAATCTTAACTTGTCACTATTCCTATGGAAACAGACTTGAAATTTGAAGATTATAACGATTAGTTTGGTGGAATAACTTAGTATGATATTTCAAGGACGATTCTTTATTGGATCAAAACCTCATATTCTCTAAAAATACGAATGATTAAAATACAAAAAAACCAACCACTAAAAAGTACCAATTAACCATTTGCCAACATCAATGCCCCGATCGATGTGAAATGTCAATGGCAATGTCGATTTCGAAAAATCGCACAGAGGAAGAAATAAAGATAAAGAAAAAGAGAATTTAACCCTTTCGGCCCGAGCGTCGTCTAAAGACGACGGCCACACGACGCCTTCTGTGTACGAGCGTCGTCTAAAGGCGACGGCCACA
>JAOZJS010000185.1:0-65258 GCA_025882695.1 Amerodectes protonotaria | reverse complement strand
ATTATATATAATTTTAATTTTGTAATTTATTCTATTTATTTTATTATTCCAAATAAAATTTTTCAATACTTAATATTTCTTCGACTTTTTAGTTCGCAATTTTTTTAGAAACTTCTTTCCTTCATATCCGTTTAGTTTTTGGAAATCTCCGATTTCACCCAATGGTGATCAAAACTCTGAATCAGTGGTTCCCAAACTTATTTGGCCTGGCCTATTTCCAGAAAAATTATCCAGCGTCCCCTCGAAATAATTTGTTCAAAATTTTTACTGCAATTAAGTCGAAAGTGTAGTTATAGCCAGTGTAGTGTAGTGTTGAAATAGTCTTTTCAGATATATAAGCCGTGATCATTTTCATATCCACACACTTCTCTTTGATGAATACTTTCATCATCATTGTTCCATATATCCACGATCCCAATCATCGTCTATCAGTGGTAGCAAAGTCTTCGTGGCGAAAATTGATTATCACCGGGAAAATAATCGTAAATACAACAAATACCCAATAGAGATGTCGTCAAAAAGATCGAAAGATGTTCCACCAAGTAGTGGGGATGATATATCTACCATACTGTCGTCAAATTTGTTGGAAACATCTTTGAGTGTTTTGAATACCAAAAAATATACCAATAATGTCAAGTTCAGAAGAAAAGACATGCATATGTGTTCATGTTTCTTTCTCTTTTGTAAAATATGGTATAGAAAGGTATAAATTAGAAACCATTACCGTCCCCCTGGATCGCTACAGCGCCCACTTTGGGAATCACATTAGGTTCACTTTTTTGTCAACAGATGGCAGCACTTGCGTTTAGTTCACTTTTTGACCACCAGATGACGAAACCAGTTCTCTGTAATTATCATTTATTCTCGTTAATTTATTTTTCAAACATTGTTGTTAGATATTGGGCCGCGTGTAGAAGTAGTTGACCAGTAGGGCAACTATTGTGACTCATGTCAGCTTCAGATAACCATTAGTATATTCGCGATGATACTAATGATTAGTATGAGATCAGTATTAGATTTGTATTAGATTAATATCTGATTAGTATTTGATTTGTATTTTTTCATTATCTGTTCTATATCTATCTCTATCTATCCCTTATGTTAATATATAAATGTCCTGTTATTCTTTGTTAACCACTTTAATTATTTGCTCGTTCAATTTATCCCAAACAAGATGTACCATGCGACATATATTCGCATTAACCTTAATATTTGTTGACCAATAACAACACGTTAAACTTGGTCCGATGGTTAGGTAAGAGATTTTTTAAATCAATTTTTAATTCCAAGAATTTTCTAGATTCATTGGTAAATTACTACAAATTAGAGTCTTGAGGAATAATTTTTGACGTGCATTTTCCGTATGCTTCAATGCTTTTCTACAAATTTTAACATACGTATCTATTCTTTTTTGATCAGTGACTTTATAAATGATTTTGCTCAATACCATAATCAACTGGAAAATAAAAGATTCATCGAATAATTCAGAAATGGATGGACAATCTTTTTGTGCATGGACACAATCCCATATATTCACCACCAATCGATAAAGCGAATCTTTTGGTGTTACATTGTTGTTGTTCTTCTGCAATTGTGGATCTATGACCAGTTGGTGATTGATCCAGGAAAAAATAGAACAATCCACATAAAGTATCTTACATCCTTCGATTAGTTTGGACAAACTAATCAATATTTTCATGATTAAAGGTTTGTTTTCCGTAACACATAATGGTGAATTGTATAAGACTAACAAATCACTGAAAACTTTACGGCGATGCCATAATTGAGCATCTGGATCTGTTTGTAATGAATCATTGATCCAAGTGATGACAAACTTTTGATGTAATGCATACGTTGATGGATTTACGCCAGCAATGTCTGTCATGCAAACATTATACAGTGGTGCGATTGTTTTATAATTGTAAGGTTTGAACTGATAATGAATCAAATAATTCCTTATGGTAGGAAAAAGAAGGCAAGCTGGATTGTGTAAAACATCGATTATTTTCGTAAACAAAACTGTATGAACACAGTCAAGTTTTTGATCAGGTTCTTGCATACCACTGCGAACATAATCCAACAATCCAATCCATAGCTGTCGATCCTGTGGGTAGCGAGCACATGCTAATAAATGATAAAAACGAGCCAAAATTCTATAGGCCAGACATCGAATTCTAGGACAATTGCTTGATAATGAGGCCAAAGTATACGAAAGACAACCATAGGTTATAAACTTGTGATATTTAACAATGTGTTGAACCGAGACAAAATGATAAAACAATGGCAATATGAAACGCGGATCGTACTTTTTGTGATTGAAATCTGAATCCATAGAAAAAAATTCCAAAGGTTTATCGCTCATATTCACTTGGATTGGGAATTTTTCAAGCGAATTTCGCAGATATTTTCCATCAAAGTTTTCGAATAATTGATCAATGTTTGGTATGCTGAGGAAAGCTAATTTTTGGGAATGTTTTGCAGCATAAAATCTAGCTGCATTTTCGCCCCAAATGAATGGATGGTATATGTGCATGTTGAACGTTTGATTGAGTTCAAATTCCGATAACAATTGCAATAAAGTTTGATCTGTAAGAATAAAAATCGATTTGTCAAAATGAAACTTGTAAACGATTATTCTTGACTTACCTTCGAAAGAAAGGGTCGCTCGATAAGAACTAAATATAAAATCTAAAAGTTTATCCATAATTTTGCAATGCTCCAAGCGATTTGTGCAGATCAAACTGAACAATTGGATAAGTTTCAAACGAAAATCGGT
The DNA here is from genome assembly GCA_025882695.1 of Amerodectes protonotaria. Classification (NCBI taxonomy): domain Eukaryota; kingdom Metazoa; phylum Arthropoda; class Arachnida; order Sarcoptiformes; family Proctophyllodidae; genus Amerodectes; species Amerodectes protonotaria. The sequence goes on along the minus strand of JAOZJS010000185.1, from coordinate 62,482 downwards.
ATTCAAATACCCTGAAGATAGAAATATTTCTCTGAAAACCGAATGTCCCACCAACAAATCCAAAGTTGAATCCAAAAAAGGATAACATTCTGGCTTTCTGGATATTTTGACGATTATTTCATTGAATTTATTCAGATCTTCCAATTTGGATGCCACAGAGTCAGAATTAAGGTTGTTGAAAAGATTCTTCAAAAACTTTTTATTCAATTTAATTGGATCATCAATGGCCAATTGAATGATCTGTTGTTCATTGTCACTTGAAAAAATATCGAAATCAACCATCTTGAATTTTGAGAAAATTCAAACCAAATAGCACAACGAAAACACAACAAATATCACGTGGTATGCCACACTATTTTGATAGAAGCATTTGGGGTGTAAATAGTGGATTCGAAATTTGAATTAAATTTGGATTTTCATATGCCATGTAGTTTAGGATTGCCACCCATTAACTACACGTTGTTTTTAATGGAATAAACTCCCAAATTAAGCGTTGTTTATACAAAAATACTTGGTATCAGTCAAAAAATATTTACAAAAAAGAAAAATAAATTATCCATATTTCAAATCGATTTGAAAATTATATGCAAAATAATCAAAAGTTTCATGGATCATTTTTCATCATTTTCTTTGAGGAAAAGATTATTGATTCTAAAGACAAACTTGGATAGGACGACGACATTTCTCACACACTACATTGCAACACCAATTAAATTTGCACCGGCAATTTTCCGTTTTCATGATTGTTCTGAATCCTCTTCCGCAGCACAACATGTCACACCCTCCAGTTCCGGTGCTATTGGTACATTCACGTCCTCTGGTTCCCAAAGAACCTGTTTGGCGGTCTTCATAGCAAAAATTTGGCGAACTTTCCGAATAAACAATATCTTCGGTGTTTGGTCGCCTGGCGCCATTATCCTCTGGCAGAAATCTTTTACCTGAATTATCAGCTATCACCTGAACGGCAAGATCAAATCTAGATTTGAGTCTATTGGAAACACTACGAAGATTTGGCAATTGGCGCCAACAGGTTTTTGTTGTACAAGAGCCACTCATTCCATGACATTTACATTTATGTTCCAAATAGTTTTTGACCGACTTTTTATGGTAAAAAATTAAAACAAACAGATCAAAATTAAGATTAAGATTGAGGGGTTGTTTGAAACATACCAATCGGCCAGCTTCGTAATTGTGCAATAGGATTTGATTTTTGAAATCATTCCGTCGTTTCCATAAATTTTCATCAAGAAATTCTTTAGACTTTCGATACGCATAGCTTATATAATTATTGCAATAGTGCTCAGGGAATAAAACTAGATTGATCCAAATCAATGAAACAATTGATCGAAAGGATTTCCATTTAAACTTACAATTTGAATGAAATGTTTTCAAATGCGTGGTTTTAACATCACAATGGCAGTCCATAATGGTGCCTTGTGCACAACCACTTGCAATCTTATGTACAATTGATGCGGATGTCATTGCATGCACAAATCCAGTTTCTCTGGTATCTAAAAGGATTTTAGGGGAATATGGATTAATCATTGGATTCATATCGGACTTAAAAGTGGAAACGCTCACCACCTTTGCTCAACAGCTTTCTCATGGAGCGCTTGTTTCTGGTTGAACAATTCCATTTACGATCAGCGAATTGATATTGACATTCTCGTACACTTTCCATAGAACCATTGATGATCTGTGATATGATCATTGGTTCACGTTTGCAAATGTGTACTTGTCTGGTGCGAAGCCTGTTCACTTTGCTACATATCCGATTCGGATCCACAATCAATAATCGGCTTAGAAACCTGTAAATTTTCAAGAATAATCAGGAGATTGTTTGCTAATCAATTAATCAATCAATTTATGCAATCACCAACATGTTCCACTAAACAGAAATGTTTTGTTTACCATGGGCTATGTAATTTTGGCCACGGAACCTCGTTGCAATCAATCACACTTTTACTAGAACAGTGTTATCTAAATTTGTTTTGTTTGCTTTTTTCCATATTCAATCAGACAGAAGCCGAACAAACTAGGAACAATCTTTACAACAACAAACAACATCAGCTAAAGATCCCTATTCGGCCTAGGGAACCAGGAAGCCAATCAAACAACCAAAAACCATTTGATGTTTGCAGAAATCACAAGAGCTGAACAGAAAGGTAGTTTACTTTCACCTTTTGTGATTTAGTTATTTCTCTTTTCTCATTTTCCTCGATAATATATCATTTGATGCCTAAGAGCGCGCTATGTTCCGACAACAACACCGACGCGTGCAAAAACCTCGACTGAGCTTTTTACCGTGGTTGTTGTTGAACATCTGTTTCCAACGTTGGTTGATTTCAGAATGCAAAATGCATTTGTGTTCTCAACTAACCTACCTATGCTTACTATAAAAGTTCAAGTGTCACCAACCGCCTGTTATGCGTGCTTGTGGTGTCGACAGTCTGTACTTATCCAGTGGTAATGAATCCATAATGGTTTGACATGAAACAATATATCAGACCCGGCCACCACCAAAAAGACATTCAACAAATAATGCTTTCTAATTGTTCTTTTATTGTGGCCCGGGCTTTAGAAACAGAATAGCGACCGAGAGGAAGAAAAGATTACAGGATTTTGGTCACCATTTTCTACCCCAAGTTCTGACGTTGACACTTTGTAGCTTTAATTTTTTCATGTGAATAGATTCGATCATTGGAGAGTAGCAAAAATTAAAAATAAAAACGAATCCTAGATCAAGAACACTTCCTGTTCGGAACCAATCCGGAACTGGAAGAAACTAATGCCATCTGTCAAATAACTAATGCATTCAGACTGTGTCGCACCTCTTTTGCTGGGTCGTATGCCTCCTTCAATAACTGTTGGTGCTATACTAGGATGATTTGCGAGCGATAAAACATCGAACTTAGGATGATTGAGAACTTATCCCCCTCCTTCTTTTTGTTCTGTTTGTGTTGCTGCTTGTAAGCAACGGGTTGGGCATCCCTGATGACTAATACAAGAGTATCGAATCAGCAGAAAGAAATGTACTAGATCGTTCAATAGAGGTGTTAACCATTATATATGTTTCCTTCATTCATGTATGTTGCCAGTGTTCTTTGGCACTTAGCTGCTTCAATGTTATCCACCCATCTATGTTATAGAGTGTAGTACAAAAAAACTGCCCCCTTTTATAATGCTAACAGTTGATCGCAGCTTCCAAAACGACGATGATTTTAAAACACATCGAAAAACTTACCAAAGATTTGCTTCGCCAATCTTGCACGATGCGTAAAGGATCATTGATGCCCAAATGTACAATGTCTGAAAACGCATCCTTTTTGTTTTCAAGCTTTTCAGATTTCCGGTTTCCGATTTAATGTTGCCTTTTTCCGGTTCCCAAATGGGGGCTTGTGTTCGTCAACTAAGCAAGGAATGAACGATATCATATCAGAATCAAAGAAAGGTGTGAGTGTGTGTGTGTGTGTGTGTGTGATACAAATATGAATCTGAATTCATGCTGCTAATGGCTCAATCTAATTCAAATATTTGAAGAGTTACGGACAAAATTCTCGGACCTGAACTACAAATTCTACTTGCTTGCTAGGCTGTTCTGTGATGTTTGGTGTTTCATAATAAACAATAACACCCCGAACAAACAACGATGTTTGTGGTCCTATTATCACGAATAATAGCACATCGGAGGTCGATCTGTCGGTGTGTGTGTGTATGCGAGGGGCAAAGGTCGAGGTAATCTTTTGATTCTTCCAACAACATTGGAGATGTTCGAGAAACACAACCAAATTTGACAGAACCAAGAACACAAACATATTTTCATTTTGTTGCATTTGTCTTCATCCAATGATGTTTGCGTGTTTGCTGGAGAAAAAAAAAGATAAAAGCATTTGAAGAATCCCCTGCAGCTCTCTGTTTCACCCTCCTGGCGATGACATAGCCCACCTGAAAGCCAAGCTAAGGTGGATATAATAGACATAACACCTTTATTAGCATCCGATAATAATAATAATAATGCCAACTTTGTACACAACAATACCTACATCCAAGATCAAACATAATTTCAAAAAAAAGATGATGCCTATTCACCGAAGACCACACTTGCACAAAACACTTGAACACTGGTCAGATTTTTGTTTGAGACCATCATTCAAGTTATATAATGGATTCTTTATCTTAACGAAAAGAATCAAATTTGTGTCTGTATCTGTTTGCTGGTTGTTGACAATTGTCATTAATTAATTATGGAATGAGATTAGACTAAGATCTTGTAGAATCAGGTTTGGTTCTTTTCTTAGTCTTTGACCATCTACAATTTGTAATGATGGCCAAAAAGATTTAAGCTAGATAAATGGACTTGGATTGTAACAAAATATAAAAAGCCAAAGTCCTGAATGAACAAACATTGAAAACACTGACAATAAAACATGGCAATTATGGACAATTATATTTATTCTTTCAAAATACGAGACCCAACAAGAATCATAAGATTTTTTCCAATGCTTGTATTTTGTTTTGTTCTGTTTTGTTATTTTTCATTTTGAAAAACGGACAATTTTAAGACGATTCCCCATTCCATTTCTCTTTATGATCATTCTGGCTTCAAGGCCAAAGATCAAGGCGTAATTAATCGTGGAGGTAAAAGCGCCAAGTTACTGGTATGGCTAAAGACCCTGTGTGGCTGGACCAGCTTGCTGATCTGACGGTCATTGTCTCTCTAATAGACGTAGTCTGAATGATTTTCACCTGTGTATGTCTGTGTAAATTTCTAAAAATGAAACAGCAACAGGAGAGAACGCAGACAGAGAATTACAGCAGCTAAAGAAAAACCACACGTTTTCAAAAATCGAACAAAAATGGCTAATTAAGCACAAAACACCAATAGATTTTTTCACATTGAAAAGCCGAGCTGATGTCCGCTAGAAAAGCTTCCCAAGAAAAGGAACGACTAATGAATAACTAAAAATAAAAGAAAAAACTACCTGGAAGGTTAGAAAAGTACTAGAAAAAGCTTAGAGACACACGCGGAGAGGAAGAAGCGAATGCGCAAGCGAATAACCAACAATCTGAAAAAAAGCCCAAACTTAAATTAATCATCGGACTGCATCTTTACACCGAGACAGACGTGCACACTGTTCACAGGTGAGAATGGACACACGTTGTGGGGCGGAAATATAGGGGCTAGAATATTTTTCTCAACTAATGATAGTGACCTTTGACCACCAACACCATTCGAACAGCAAGTACAAATACCACTATCTTGGACTTTTGACACCAGAATGATGGACGAATAAGTGGAAAATGGCCAATGTCTGTCAGTCAGTCAGTCAGTCGGATCTTTCCTAGCTTTAGATCTAGATCAAAATAATGATATCTCATTAAGTCGTCTGATTATTGCACACACACACATACACACATCTAGAGATATTATTCATTATTCAACAAACAAAAACAAGCTAAGCTATGGTTGAGAATCCTGAATCTTGTGTGTCACGAAAGTTTCTCGACCACACGAAAAAAATATAATAATAAATAGTGCATGTGCATGTGGCTGTTCCACAAAAAAAAAATCATTCAGGTGAGATGAATAAGAGAGTCCAAACAGAAAAAGGTGATAACAAATTAATTAATTAAATCAAATGAATGAACCACACATCAGTGTGGAGAGTGCACGGCGACGGCATCGTCAGGATGGATGGATAAATGGATGGATGGATGCTTAAATGGTCAAATTAAGTTCGTTCTCTCTCTCTCTTTGATGCTTTGATTCTCGTTCAATTTTCGGTTGAAAATGTTCCACCCGAATAATAATAATCGAAAATAAAAGAATAAAGAAAGAAGAAGTTTGAAAAAAGATGAAAGCTATTTGATAAGCACATAAGTGTTCTTTGGAAGAAAAAGATCTGTGTTTTTCGTTCTGTGTGCGAATCCATACCTAGATTATTCAGTAATTAGATTTGCCCGAAAAGCCAGCTATCGAATCGAATTGTGGTATAACATTAATTTAGAGAGAATCTTGGTCTGTTTTTGCGAATTATAAGAATATCTTCTTCTTCTTCTTCTTCTTTTTATCCTTCGAAATGATGATGAGTTCGAAAAGGAAAAACTTGTTGTTTGAAGGTATGGATTACCGATGATTGGGTGGAACGAGCAAAAAAAGTTAACTTTCAATACAAATACTAATGATATTATTAAGAAAATGGATTAGCACATTAGCATTAGCATCGCTAAACGATTCAGATCAAGAGACTAAACGATGATTGATGAATTAACACAGAAACATACACACTGGATAAAATGGAATTTCAAGTGAAGCTTCAAATCACAGATACGACCATGACCGATTATGGTCGGACACAGAATGTGCTCGATTGGATGATTGTTTTGAAGAAGAAGACAAAAATCAAATGAGTTTTCCTATCAACACTTTTTTTCGCGGCTAGCCAACAACAAAAATCGATGGAATTATGGCGAATGTTCCATTCATGTTCCATCCATACCAGAGAATTGTATTGGTTGCTGTCCACATTTGTTTCCAATAAGAACTGTCGTTGTCGTTGTTGTTGTCGCCGAACATTGTCTTGCTCTCACATACACGCAAATGTGCATGCTGGTGGACAAAGGACAAAGTTGGCTAAGCCGCGACAAACTGCGGTCACTGGTGGGATCTACAGAACAGACCCAGACAGGTAAATGTGGTGTGTATTTGAGTGGCTGGCGACAAGCATGCAGTCGTTGTAACAAATTCAAATTATTGTCGTAGGTTTCGGTTAAAGTTGAAGATCGAAAACGGATGATGATAAGAATGATTATCCGTTTATAATACCGTTTTCAGAGCCAATATCATTGAAAATACTTCGGTGAATCGATTTATCAGTTAGGTATGATTCAGGTTGGATGATAGTTTGGATGATAGAATTCCGATGCTTCCAATCAAACAAAACAGAAGAATTGGGGAATTTTACGGTTCGTCTGCATGTCGGTTGCCGAGCAATTCTTTCTCTGCATTGGCAGACACTTTTTGCTTTTCTCCACGGATCTGGTGTCCGTCACCTGCAAAGACCAACAGCTTACTGAGCTTGTACACACACATAACACTTCGCGTGCACACGCTGTTTTGCCAATGCTAAAAGGAGGTTCTTGCATTTACCAGGTAGAATGCCACAAAAGAGAGGTCTTGGAGGTCTTTCAATCGTTGGTCGATATTGGTCGTGCTTGTTCGTTGCTTTTCAACGCGAGAACAGTGCTGGCTCGAACCAATGATCAAGATTGGAAAGAAAATTTCTAAGAAGCGCGTGCGCTTATACCTTTCCTTTTGAAATCAAATTTACCTGGACCGAATTACCTGGACCAATTATCCAGGTGAGGCTTTATTTCTATTAGCTTTCAATTGTACACAGAGAAAATCTTTCTCCGATTCAAGTGAATCATTTTCTGGTTGTGCCCAATCAAGTGTGTGCTGTGTTGTATCTAAAAAAACCGGAAAAGATCAACCTAAAGTTATAATTCTTCAATTTAGGTGTGACGACAAATAACCCGATAAAAGGAATGATGATGATTGCGCCAATTTTTTAACTATACCAATAGCGATGGTTGGCTAGCGATTATTTCCAAAAAGAGAGCGAGAAAAAGAAAAAGAGGCGGACGATGAAACATTTACCATAAATCAAACTGGCGTCGCAGCCGCCGTTGGAGGATTAACACGCCCAGGTTGTTGCAAATCCAATAGCAAATAAGAGAGTGTGTGGCAGACAGGCAGACATTAATGACAAACACGAAGGAAATAATAAAGAAACAAAAATAAAATTTGCCAAAGTAAACACTTGTTGATTGAATAATCTTTGATCGACATCCAATCGGAAAATAATGGTACACACACAACCAATCAATTCAAGGATCCAATGCAATGTTTTTTAGACCAAAAGGAATACCTTTGTTTTGTTCTTTTTGTTTTGAGGAACAACACTTGTATGAAAATCATTATTCAAAGAAACAAATAAATAATTACAATAATTAAGATCAATAAATCCGAAAAAAATGATACAAAAAATTTACAAGAAATACAGATTAATTCATTCATTAATTGTGCGATAATACAAAATATTGTTGTTGGTTCCGGAAAAAATAGCTTCAGCTTCCGGAATGTAGCAATTTGTTTTGTTTCCACAGAATTCCAAGGCGATCATCATCAGGCGTTTCATTTACAGCGGAATACTTTCTTTTTAATCTTACATATTTTACAATTCACCTGTTGAAGATGAAAATAAAATGGGTCAGATACAATGTGAGTTCCAATGAAATTTCATCCAATCAAACTTACTTGACAACACCATTGAAATGTACAATTACATCGTTCATATTCTTCAATTTCTTCGGTAATATAGCCTCGGCCACAACACAAAAGATGACAACCTATTTAGGATATGTTTGAACAACAAGTGGTTTTAAGAACAAACCAAATTATTCGACAACAACAACACCACAAACCTTCAACACCGATGGAAGTTGCATTACAAGTTCGACCTTGGGTACCCGGGATTCCATATTTGGCGTTGGGCTCGCAGAAATCGGGCGATTCTTCGAAATAAATCAAATCTTCACGTGTTGGAACCTTGTATCCTAAAAACAAACAAAGAATGTTGTTATGTTAAGAAGAAAAAAACTATCCAAAGCCTTACCAGTCTCGTATGGTTTTAATTGGACTTTTTTCATCATTTTCCTGGTAAATCCACGATATTCATTGGACATTGATACACGGCTGGCGCCATCGAAACGATCTTTAAGATTTTTACCAACATCATGAAATGAAGGCAAACGCATCCAACATGTTTTCACAGTACTTTTTTTGAAAAAAGCACATATAGAAGTAGAGAGAAAGAGGAGAGAGTAGGAAAGGGTGGAGTAAAATGAACAAGTGTTGTGAGAAGGAGGAGTCAAAACACAGGCACACATACAAATTGATCAATCAGAAGCCAGAAATTGATCTTACCATGATCCACTCATACCATGACATTTACATTCACGGCGCATTTCATTGGAAACATGCTACACACGCATCGAGTAGGATGGGCATCGGTTAGCCAGTCCATCCACACAACGGGCAACGGCAGCCAATAGATGTGAAGGAAACAAAATAGCAATAGAAATAGTTAGAGTTCAGGTTTTGACAATATTTTAATGAATGAATCCGGAATCGATAAAATTCGACCAAAAAAGAAGAAGGAGAAGAAAACCAAGAAGCGATGATTGACCTTAGAAATTTGCGCGACACGATGATGATGATGATGGCTTGCATCTCTCATATCGCTATGGCTTGTGGTTTGGCAAAAAAATATTTTGTTTTACTTCTTCTTATTCGTTTATTTTTTCTGCTCTCAATATTATTTCACCTGTGTGTGGGGAGCACTTAAATTAATAGCTGTCTTATCTCTCACTCTCACACAATCACACACACATACAGGTAAATTAGCATTTTAAATGTGCTATGTGTGTAGACCTGTTGCAGTTTTTTTTTGTTTATCAGTTATTTTCATTGATTTTCATGGATCTTTGGTTTTAGTTTTTTCAAATTAGACAATTGGAATATGCTACCTGTTTGAATAGCTAAATGAAATGGAATGATGATGAAGATGAACAAAAATGATGAGAGTCCCAATGTCTCTGTGTGTGTATGTGTGTGTGATTCTTCAAGACGCCAATGTTTCTTATCAGTTTGGCTGGATGGTTAGGCTTGGTGGTGGTGAATCGATTGTAGGGTCAACCACGATGATCATTTCCAAGATGATGGTGATGCGTAATGTCATTTGATTTCATCAAAAAAAAACTAAAATCAAATCAAAATTCCATCTCTCCTCTGTCTGTGCCGTGAAAGGATCTTTTTTTGCTTCCATTTATAATATGAAATACTTGGTGGTGGTAGCGTTTATCTTAATTGACACTGGCACCATTTATTTGTGTTCACATTTTAGTTTTTTCCTAAAAGAAGTAGCTTTTCCACAAAAGAATGTCTGAATCCGATTTGAACTTTTGCAACGCACACCTGTGTGAATGTGTGTGTGTGTGTGTGTGTGTGGTGTTTATATGATTCTTCATTGATTTGATTGATTGAGGAGCGGTGCGATTCTGTTCCCGAATCTATTGTCTAGTGTTGTAGAATTTTTAGCGCTTAGATTTTTATTATGCTGTACCATTAGAATCATTCGTTTCAGTTGATCGAATCGGAGAAGAGACGATGAAATTGGAGCAAATATTATCGACACTCACGCTTTCTGAAAATTTCTCACTTTCTCACGAGGCTTATATAAAAATTAGATGTGCCTAAAGGATTATTATTACCACTATGGCTATTATGTAAGATATTCCATTTTTAGAGATAAATTAACCGTAAAATTAGCCGCAGAACAACCCCGAAAGGATTTTTTTTATTGGTTTCAGTTTCTCGATTGGCTATAATTGCTCAATTTTCTTTTTTGGCCCAGGAGAACAGGGTTGTTTGGTTCATTTGTGAACACAATGTTGGCCAAATTATCTATGATCAAACATTTAATTTGATTTCAGTGTGATTGGTCTGGAATTGTGGAGAAACTACACCACCATTTAATGCACCATAGGTAGTTGTTATCGACACCTGGACACCACCGGAATGTGATCAATCGATGGCCCCTTTTGCATGTTATTAACAGTTACGGTAGTCAATTACTCTCTTTCCTGCCTTCCTGTTTGTTTGGGAAATCTCAATGAAAGAAAAAAAATACAGAATGATAAGATCTATTTGTTGGCCAATGGTCAGTGTCCTCTGCGTCTCGCTCAAAGTTTTTAGTTTCGGTACGAGCTAATTGATTTTCTCTGTTTTTTTCTGATGTAAATCTTGGATTTAGGTTCTCTTTTTTTCCTTAGTTTTTCACACACCAACAAAAAAGTTACACTTTGACCAAGCAATCAGGAAGAAATACTTGCAGGTAGAGAAGTTCGAAGACCTGAATTGTGGTGATCATTTGGTTTGGTTTGGTGGAAAAAGTTAAAAAACTATCAAAAAGGGTCCTAAATTCTAGAAAAAAGTCAAACACTGAGGCTTTTTGTGAGGCCAAGGTGTGTGTTAGATATCTAAATCCCTTGTCCATGTACACACTTGACTTGCCAACAAAATTTTGTGGTATTTCTTTCCCGAAGCTTTTTATTGATACTAAATTTATCCGTGTTCCAACAGTGTGAAACCAAAAATGTTTTTGTTATGTGTGGTACCAGCAATTCAATTGAAACAAACTGAACATATTCATTTCTTTTCTGGATTCTCTCATTTGAATAATCGATTTTTTTGGTCAAATCAATAATTTTCCTCCGACAATTTTACAAGACTGACTTCTATTTCAAAAGGAATCCTTGGAAAAAGAAACTCTTACAAATGAATTTCTTTAAGGAAAATAAAGAAATCAGAAACAATTTGTTACGCATGCCATTGCGCGGTGGTCCCTGGGACCTGCTACAGATTTTGCTGCTGCTGTTTAACAAGGGTGACAAATACTGGTAACCCTAAGCCTAGGGCATAGGCTCAGCATGATCTACACACGCACACTGGATGATCATTAGAAAATGGTCAAAACCTATTTTAGGCCCCACTGACTTCACCGATATTCACCGTAAACCTAGGTGGCCCAAGGTGGGTTTTTTTCCAGCGCTCTATTCTGAAAACCATAAGAAAAAAAAGGAGAATAAAGGAAAAACTAATCACTTGTAAAGTTTTTTTTTTGGTAATAATCGAAGCTACTAACATAATAATAATAATCATCATCATCGAATCGACCGCTGTGTGGCAACATGTACAAGAGTTATTCAATGGATTCATTCCCGGTGTTTGTTGTGTGTCTTAATTATACAGGTATGACATGACAGGGCCTTTCATTCAAACACCAGGGTCCGCCAAACTGTGGTTCAACACAAGGCTCAAAACAGAACGGGAGAGATTGGAGATTGATCCGAAACGAATGAGCCTTTTAAGGATATTCATGTTAGGGCTTTTTTTTGAAGAGGTACAAAAACCGAAGCAACAAAAATGAAAGTGTCTGTTAACACTTTCATGGACACGATATGGCCTGGATGGAACCCGCGCCGCGCAGGGTTCTTTGCTAGTATCAATTTACAGTACGGTCTCGTGCTGATTGTCAAGTCCATGATTGGTTTCCCGTCAGCAAGCGTTCGATCTAGCTGTTCCATTGAGGTTTAGGTCCTGGACTAAATAAATGCACACTTGCAAACATGATAGGCCCCTAGGTTCATTGGTTCATTCTCGAATTAGTTTTTCAACAACTTTTTGCTAAAGAATAGCTCTTTTAATGTATGTTTGTGTTGATTGCTTGTTACGCAATCTAGGCATTTTCGTTCTGCTTGATGGTCAGTCAGCTCTTGGAAATTCATTCAGAAAAACCAAAAAACAAATAAATAAAATAAAACATACCAATCTTCCGGCTTCATTGTTGTGCAAATTCATCACAAAACGAAGATCTCGGCCACGTTCAGCCGAATCAACAAATTGTCGGGCGATTTTGTAACCAAAATCAATGTTATCCGAACAACCGCCCCATTCCCAATCAATGCCACTTGGTTTTCGGTTGTTTCGGAAATCACATGTACATGTTTCAATCAAACCTAGAGGGAGAAAGAGGGAGAATGAATCATTTTAGGAATATTTCTCAGATTATTGATTGAAATATTCATTTTATCTATTTATTTGAAATTCGGTTTTACCTTCACTACAAGCTCGAGCTATGGAATGAGATACCGCAGCACTGGTCAACGCATAAACAAAAGCCGTTTCTCTACAACCTGAGGAAGGATATTATAGGGTTTGTTGTTGGAAAATGGAATTACGGAGCTGTATAGCTTGATCGACCAAAAGAATATTCACCTACCTCGTTGTATGATTTTTCCGAAGACGTTTTTGCCTTTTTTCCAATCATTCACCGGACAATTCCATCGTCGATCTTTGAATTGTTCTTTACATTCACCGATGGCCATCTTCATTGCACGGCTGATGGCCGTCAACAGTCCAGGATTATCTCTAACTAATTTTCGTTGCTTTTTTCTTAATGGTAAATTCATTGTACTTAAAATTTCTTGGCCACCAGATGTACCAGACATGATAGCTGCAGATGATGATGGTATAATGGCATTGGTGTGTCTACCATCCATATGCGGAGCCTGATCCAATGACATGGTTTCCATCATTGGAGAGTGTCGTGCTATGTCCCTATGATTTAATGATCAGTTAATTAGACTCTTAATTAAGATGGATGCATGAATGCTTCGATGCTTTGAGCTTCTAGTCTCTGAACTCCTGCACCCAACCATGACCGCTAACCGGTACGACAGAATTCAAAACGACCGGTATCATAACCGGTGTCCTACCAAATATTTCGATTAGTTTTCGATTAGTTTGTATTTTGTTTTTTTGTTAATTGTGTATGTTTGGCCAAAACAAACTCTTTTTGTTTCCAAATCGTGATCCAAATATGGCCTTCCTTTTTTTTGAATCGAACACAAACCACATCAGAAAGGAAGTTTGCACTAGTTTAGCTAATTGATTTATATCCGCACTTTATTGTTGTTTGTGTGTGAACAAGTTGACAACAACCAATGAAAACAATTGTCTCTAAACAGAAGTACAAAATACAAAATGGCTTCGCTTCGTAACGAATCGAGGTCATTGCAAAAAATAATACATAAACTTGGTGGTGGTGGTGTTGGTGGTGCTGATTTTTATTACCTGGACAACCGAAATCGAACCAGCCTAGCATTTGTTCTAAAATACATTGTCTAGCTTGGATAATTAAACTCAAACGCCACTTGGTGTGATTCTTCAAGCTCATCAACATTCAATCATTAGAAGCCCTTAACGTACTAGTTGGGCTCTTGGCCCTCTTGGTGGTAAATTATCTGTGTGTTGGTTGTTCTCTATTTAAATGTATAATAAAACCTGTTGAACATACATGCGTGCTGAATTGGGATGGTAATAATCGGCGAAAGTTGGCCCTAGTAAATGTTTGAATTTGAAGGAGGAGGATTGAAGATTATTGGCTGATTTAGCTTGAAAAAGGGGCCGTACCATTTATACAATTTGATTAAGAAGAAGCAAATATTGAAGGGGTGGACATTTAATCAAATAGCAATGATAGTAGTAGCTAAAACATTTACTTTGTTTGTTTCATATAACTCAAGTGGGCTGTCGTTGGTGTGTGTATGTGTGTGTGTGGGCAATGTCCAAATGCTACAGGCGCACAATCAACAATACAGATGCCGCGCCAAAATCAGATCAATAAGATCACTTTAAGTGACAAAACCACCATAAGTGAATGAAATGAATAATGCTTTGGTTTGATTGAAGATGTCGATGTTTTTACCGAATAGTTTTACCACACACACGCACGCTAGGTTTCTTCATTTTTACATTTATCATTTGATCTATCTTTACCATTCTTTTTTTGGTCTTTGAACATTTCAATTAGTTGTCAATCACACAAAAAGCAGAATGGACAGAGAATCAGCCGATAGTAGATAATAGTGTTATTTTGTTTTCGGGAAAAAAAACCCGAGAATGTTCCCTCAAACATCCACACAATATCTTATCTTTGCATTGAAATCTTTTTCGCTCTTCTGTTCATATTCTCAGAATTTTACCAAAAATAAAAATAAATATTTTTGTTATTTGCGATGTTAATTGGACAACACACAACCATACAACCAGAAGCTTCTTTCGGTGATTGGCCATTTATTCCATGAGAGCCAGGCAACGAGAGAGAGCAAGAGAGAGAAAGATTCACAACCAATAGAGTGTCGATCAAATTTAATTTGACTTTGATTTGAATGTCGATGGACATTCGAAGGATGTTTTGGTGTGCGTTATCAATATTATCCATCTTCCAACAATCCATTCCACTTTGTCTGGATGGATAAAATGGAATTCCTTTAGCTATGAACAAAGAGATATTTCGAATCAATTAACCTTCAAAGTTTAGCTTGCTTCTGTTGTTGTTGCTGCTGTTGTTGTTGGACGTTTGATGCCATCGTTGTGTCTTTTTGTTGTGCAGGATGCAAATGTCTTGTGGTGTGTCCCGAATCTGGACTAGCAAGACATAACAAAAGACATAGCAAACTGACAAAACGTAGAATGCAATTAGTTTGTAACAAAAAACCCCAAATGAAAATATGGAAGAAACATAAAAATAATAATTACAGGTTACGTGTCATTTTTTGGATTGTTCAACAGGTATAAGCTGCTTGTAGTGAGAAGCACGTACCATTGAAAAATTGATTAGATTATTGAACAAACGAGAAAGTATGTTTTCTGCATGTTCCCTTCGGACCAACCAGAATTAATTGCACTCTTGTTAGATCATTAGATCACCTTTTACCTGTTAGTTATTCAAAATTAACCGAATAACCTCAAAGATGTGGTGGCCATCGAAGCTTGACCAAGACAACAACAACAATATCAGGGTATTGAGAAGGTAGACATGTTGAACTTGGAACATTCATTAAAACAGACACCTTTCGGTTGATGGACACCAACACCAACATAATCTGATTTGCAATGCAAGGTTGGTTGAACAACGATGGTTCATCTTGACCATTTTTGAACAGGTGAAACCAAAAACAACTTTACTTACCACCATTTGGATCCTTTCAATGGTATTAAATTGTTGGTTCCAGGCCTGTCCATCATTAATGGATTGATGCTACGGGAAATTTGATTTGATTGAGGTCCTGGTTGAACAAGTACGGAAGTACTGGAAGCAGACATTGGGTGGAAATAGTTTTGCGTTATCTCCGGATGCTGATACAACAATTGATGTGTAGACGGAAACGGTATTGATAACAATTGACTATTATAATATGGGCTCTGATGATGCGGATGATGATGAGACGAACGAATATTCTGACTGGAATGACTTGAGGATCCAAATGATCGTTGTTGTGGTTGTTGTTGGTGATGATAATTATTATTATTATTATTAATCGGAATCTGTTTGGATCCGACCACAGATGGATAGCCTACACTGGCCGATGATGCTACTATCTTTGGAGAAGAATAATTCATATTGGCCATGTTTGATTGATGAGCCGTTGATCTAAGTCTTTTATAATTGTTAGACAATGAAGATGAAGATCTATGACGCCAATTATTGATATCATCGGCTTGGATCGGGCTCACAATTGTTAACAAATATAAAACTAAAAATAATTTTGAGAACAATTCCACACACGGGAAATGGTTACTATTTGATGATGTTGTTTGGCACCTTGTGATTATTTTATGTAAAGTTGATCTATTATTATTATCATTAATTTGATAATGGTTATTAAGCTCACAATAACCACCATCAGGAAATGACCAGATTTTCTGAGATTTTTGTAATTCTAATGATGATGAGAAGCAGGATACATCACCACCACCACGATCTATAACATCTTCACTGTCTGCTGTGGTCTCAGAACACCAACAATCACCCACAACATTATTATTTGGATGATCCAATAATCGTATGGAATCATCATAATGGTCTGTTGTATTTAGTTTCATCATCATCTTGAGCCTTGATACAGACATTTTGTTCCAAATGGCAAGATGGTTGATGATGCACTATGTTGTTGAAGAAATGGCGCGCGCGTTTTTCTGATCGCAAAGTACCATCAGGTCAGAGATCAGGGCGTCGCACAGTGTTTGGTCACAGGTTTTATAAAATGTTACAATTTAAATCCAAAAACCAAAAAAATAATATACGATGCACGCGGATATACGCTGTAGAATGAGGTGCAGAACAACTGAACCGAACGGTGGCTATTCATCAAATGTTGTTTCGAAAGCGATGATTCTTCTGGTCTTCTTTCCCTCTTTACCAGAGAGTGTGTATCTCTACCTGTCTGTTTCTGTCTGTCTGTCTGTCTCTGTCTGTCTCTCTGTATCTATCTCTCTCTTCCTCGCTCTTTTTCCAGGTAGAACACACACTTGAAGCCGAATAGAGCTGTGCTGAAGTGAAATGGGACTCGCGCTCTGTCGAGCATACACACACACACACACACACACAAACTATGATTCCCGGCAATGAACACGGAAAACGAAATGCGAAAATCAAAACTTGCTTGCTGGTGAATATGATTCGAGGCCGGTAATTCTCGGTAATTCTCGACGACTATGTCAAGACGAACACAAGTATCAAGTCAAAAGTGATCGACGGATTACGGATGAGGGGACACAACGCCGCGCGATATCAACGCGCACAAAAATCATCAATCGAATCAATCATCGAATGAATCGATCTGTGCAACATTTCAAAACGAATTGTTCGAACAATTTCTTCGGTAGCGGATTATTTATATTCTTTTTCTCGAACCAGAAAAAATTTCGTCCAGAATACTTATAACTTATCCAGCGCACAATATTCTTCAATCTTCAAACACTCTTGAGCTTGAAGATTTCACTTCCCTAAGAAAAGAGCTAAATAGGTGCAAGGATGTCTCTGCTTGCGCGTATGTGTGCATGTATGTGTATGTATGTGTTTGTCGGGGGCTTTCAGGCCGGGATGAATTCACACACAAATTTCTATTGATATATAATAACACACACACCTAATAATTGTTGTCCAAGCGCAATCGGTTCAATGAAGAGCTACGCGCGCACACACACACACACGCCCTTAACAGACGCACATTCACATACACACAGGCACATACAGACCAACACACACCAGCAAAAAAAAACAGTAACACAACCAAACCAAACCATTGTCCATTTGGTTTTTGATTGGCTACTTGCTTGCATTTTATCACCGCCTTTGCACCTCCTTTTCTTTCAGCCAATGTGCATGCATGTGTGTATGTGTGTGTGAGCGTCTTCGTCTCTCTCTCTCTCTCTCTTGCTTTCTCAAAGCACACACATGTGTGTGCGTGTCTACAGAGGAACTTTTTATTTTAACAGCTAAATCAAGCTTTTCACCAGTATACTAAAAACATACACATACACACATAGAGAGAAAGCTGCACTGGCGCGCATTGGTTGAACAAAACTTCCTTCACAGAGCGAGAGAGAGAGCGAATGAAAAAGGAGGGAAAAATAGTATTTGGGCGACGAACAGAACAGCGCGATTATCCCAAAAGAATTGTCTCCTCGGATCGATTTTCGCTTTCAATTCCATTTGGATTCACTGATGATGATGATGATGATCCGAAAGTAGAACAAAAATCAAAAGACAATAGATTCTAGTCGAAATTCTTCTAGTTCTAGTTTTTTTGGTCTAGTTTTCTGGTTTATTCTGTTTGTATGTAGCTCACTTTGGACCTGGAAAAACTAATCACAAATTCGAATCAGATCAAACTACCATGGAACATCTTCACAACAGTGAACCGAGGTTTCAAATGTGTTCGATGATGGTGTATCTACTCTACTTGCTTACCTGCTATTGCTTGTCTGCCTGCTCCTCATTATTGGTTGTTCAACTTCGAACAACGACGCGGTAGGTCTTCTAGATAGAAAATGGACAAGGTGTGTGTGTGTGTGTGTGTGTGTGTGTGTGTGTCCAAGAAGACTAATTGAATTTGTATGTTCAGGTAAACAACAGCAGCTGTAACTTAGTTTTTCAGGTTAAGACACGAAAACACCATCACCAAAAGCAACGCCGACCCGAAAAAAAAGAGCTCTATATATCTATATATCTCCCCGTGTGGATGAACCGAAAGATGCCGCAGAATGAACGTGTTAGAATGATGAATTAGTTTAGTTTGAAATGAAGATCGTGAAAGATTCCGATTGTTCTGGATCCAACCCCCCACACACAGGCCTCCAACTATCGGAACTTGTTCTTGTTGGATCTATTTGAATTCTTCTATCAATTTCACTTTCAATCAAACATTGTATGCAATCTTACTGGCCAGACCAGAAGATTGTATCGAACCTGGATTGGAAATGATGAAATTTACTTCCGTTTTTTGACGTCAAAACAACAACAACAACAACACGAATTTGTCCTCAACAAATATTTGCTCATTGATTTCAGCAAATAGTCCTCGATTCATCTTCAATGAATGAATCATCAGGTTAGGATGTTTGAAATGTTCAACATCTAACCAACGTCCAACAATGTTTGGCCAAGTGGTTAAAATGTGAAAATTTCCGAGTTTTTTTCTGACCACTTTTCCGCTGTTGCTGTCGTCTTCGATTTCAGGTGGTAAAACTCTTTTTGGTAACACCGCTGGCTGTCAATTCTCTCTCTATCTCTCTCTCTCCTCCTTTTCGCCTTGTGGCTTGGTGACACTTTGGTGGTGGGCGACGAAGAAGAAGAAGAAGAAGACGAAGAGAAAAAGAAAACTTATTGAATAAAATGAAATGAAATAGCCGCGCCATATAGATTTGTTGGCCAGACAGAAAATGTTTTTCTGGTTTGGTTTGGTTTGGTTTAGTTTTCTTTTAGTTAGCTTTCTTGTTGTGTGTTTCGGGAATTCATCGGCTAATTTTCAGTGATATTAGGTATATCAGTCGGAAAGAGCAGGGAGAATGAAAGCTTCTATTTAACGCTTGATTACGTCCGACATCTTTTTTTCCCAAATATATAATATATATGGTCCCTGTCTATAACCTGACCAAATAATCTTTTCGGTGCGTCCGAAGGAAGGAAGAAAAAAGCCGTTGTGGTCGAATTGTAAGCCACTTTCACCTGAACAATAAAGCCACCGTACTAATAACTCTCTTATACTCTCTCTCTCTCTTATTTTCACAATAAAACAGGCCAAAAAACACTTGAAAACACTAGAATATACATGTCAACAACTGGAATCAAGTTTAGCACCGACACCGGTTTAAATCGGATTTGTTCACTACCATTCGAAACCATATCAATGAATTTCGGGTAGACAATGTTAGCAATAGCAACAGCAGCAGCAGCAGCCAACAATGTCGACATTATGGATCATTGACTTGTTTTAAAGAACGAAATCGATATTGCTAGACATCTCGATCCAAAAGACGTTTTGGAATTAAAGATTTTGGTTTTGTTTGGTTCAATCAACCGCCAAGTTTATTTGAGAAAAAAATTCTTTCTAGAATGTGTTTCTATCGTTTTTTGTGTAGTGAGGAAGGATTATCTTCGATTTGAATGGCTATGATCTTAGTTCCCGCGCGTTTGGAACGTTTTTGGGCCATTGTTGTTGTTGTTTAGTTGGAACATTTTCAATATCTGCTAATGGACTCTCTCTCTCGCTCTAGCTCTCGCTTTCGCTGTTTCTCAATCTAAATGGGTGCGGAAAAAATGCGCGCATGTGTGTGTGTGTGTGCTTTGCAATACTTGCTAATAGTTGGTTGGTCGATTGATTGATTGATTGGTTTTGTGAAATGTAAAGTGGGTTTTTCTCTACGCTATTGCTTACGTATAGGAGGTTGGACCAAGCCAACATCAGCATTGCTTGGATAAGTGATGCCCATGTTATCCACCATATGCGTCATACATACTATTATGGGATTATTATTTACATTATTATGTAATTCGATCTAAACAATTCTATCTACTCGCAAGCTTATAAGCTTTGCACGTGCACGTGCAACAAACACTTAACATTTGCGACAAAGTAGAATAAGAACAAATAATAATAATAATAATAATGTGTAGCATAAAAGCATTTGGCCAAAGAATTTAGCGTTGCATAAAGCACATATCCGAGCCGACAGACCAACAATCCCGCAACGGTTGGTTGCAACGGGAACATTTTAGGAGAACAATAATAATAATAATGATAAACCAATATAAGTAGATTAACACCAAATGGTCTGGTCAGACCACAATTTCAATGATAATTTGGTAAAATTTTTCCGACATTTTGGCCAAAACGTTTTCTCGTTTTGAACCACGGATTCTCAAGGTTTTTTTGTTTGATTAGCTTTTGCCGAATGCACCCAGACACCGAAAAAAAAACTACAACACCAATTGGAAAAACACATCGAGGATGTCCAACACACACACACACACCTACGCACGTATCAGCACTTAAACTTGTTCCATCCATTCATGGATGTGAATGCTTGTATCTTGTACTCGAATGTTTGATGGATCAATATTGATCTAACTAATTAACCTTAGAAAAAAAGGAGAAAGAAAGCGAGAGAGAGATAGAGAGAGAGATACTTTTAGCGCTTTAAACTAAAATGCAGTCACCAAAAAAAAACAAGAGAAGACAAGATGACCATTTTGCACCAGGCCCTACACATCTCTCTCTCATCTCCAGGTGTAATTATTCGAAATGCTTTGAATCAATGGATGTTTGTGCTCAGAGAACACACACACACACTTATGTTTCCAGCTCTACGCACGTAAAATGGATGTGAAGGATGCATCCTGTGGTGAAACACACTAGTCCTAAGCAATGAACTTTTTTTTACAAAATATTCTTAAGTGCATACCCAATCTGGTTGTGTTCGTTTTCGTTTTTTTTTCTCTCTTTCAAATATATACCAAAGCAAGCTCTAAACCGTGTACACAAGTGTCATAATATTTGATTTAAAATGCTAATTTCAATTTTCCATCCCGATCCCTCAAGCATTTCGCTAAATCTTTCTCCAGTGGTCATGGTGTGGTGTGTGTAAATGGACACTAGACAGCTTGCGCAGCTAGGTGGTTTTTTTTGTTTGCTAGAATATTACATTACACCAGTCTTATATCCCCTTTCCCCTTTATGATGGCAGAGCTCCAGAGCCAGTCTGTATCCATATTTTATTGGACATATTAAAAATAAAGAACACAAAATATGGATTCTGTGTGTGTGTGGATACACCTTCCCCCCTCTCTCTCTCTCTTATTGCTATTATATTGAATTTGTTTTGAATGGTGCGTGTGTATGTGTGTGTGTGTGTGTGTATGCGAGTGGTTGGTCTGAAAATTTATGTCTGTTATTACACCGAAAGGGGATGGATCTCCAAATGGATTAAACACATGTGTCCAGCTTCTCTCTCTCTCTCCGTGTGTGTGTTTGTCGCTGCAGGTATAAGCCGACAAATTGAATCTTCGCGCACGTCTGTAAACTGAACAAGAAAGCAGAAAAAAAATTTGACTATAATATTCGCTTGTTATAATAATCCATTTCCATGGTTGATGACGATCATCATCATCATCATTCGTGTGTGTGTGTGTTTTTAGCACATTTCTGTGAATTACCTGTCATATAAAGAGAGAGAGAGAGAACCATAGTGGAGAATGTATGAGAAATAGAGGGAGACAGACAGCCGCGGTATTTTATGACACCTTTCAAGTGATCGTGGTCGTTGAGAAAAATGATGATGCCATCATCGATTTTTACGCGGTATTGCACGTGTGTGCGTGTGTGTTTACCTGCACAAGCCGGACACATCCGCAACAGTTTCATTATAATATACCACTAAAAACAACAAGGATGCTAATTGTCGCAAAACAAAACTACTTGAACATTCTGGAACATTGAATTGATCCATTTGATTATCTGTTCCAAAAACTTCTGGATAATCATCATCTAATGGCAGTTCTTGAGTTCACGGGTCACATCAAGAATCAGGTCTATTTTTGTTGTTTTTTATGACAAGGAGAAAAAAAAACCTTCCCTAATCAAAACGAGAATGGACACAGATGACAAGTGATGATGAACCTCACCATCATCATCATCATCATCATTATTATCATCAATTGTCCTTGTCCTTTATTTTATCTTTATGTCAATCATCACTATTCATGCACTACCTGGCCCAGGTAGTTGTGTGTGTCTATCATTTTCTTGATTGCCATGATGGAATACCTGTCTCTGCATATTCACCAACCTGTTGATCATAATAATAATAATAATAATGAAATGCACAGAAAATTAGATCCAAAACAAACAAACAAACAAAAAAACAAAAAAAGAATAGTTAAGATATGCAACCCAAAGCAACAAGCTCGACAAGACCTGGTTGTTCGCGTTGAGCGCGATGGTTGAAGATGCTGCAAATTATCCTCAACACACACACACAAAGATTCAGCCACCAACAACAACTATACCCCAAAAAAAATCATGTCTTTTTTCCTGATGATATTTTCTTTTCTAGGGCAATTATGCCTAACTTTTTTTTATGTAATTTTTCATCATTCTTATTCACCATATTCATTCATTATATGACAGGATGTCCGTGTTCATTCAAACAAACAACATGAATAAGATAGAGAGAGAGAGAGAGAGCTACCATGGACATATGTTTTACATATGCAAACACCGACCAAGAACTGGAAGAAACGAAAAGAAAAAAAAATGAAATATGGTAATCGGACAACACACACACACACACACACATATTTTGCAGGTAGAGACCTAGACAGCCAGTCAAATGAATGGGCGCCAAAGGCATATGGACACAACGACAACACCATTGCTGTATGTATGTATGTGTGTGTGTAATTGGTCCGCATATTCTCTACTACAATCCAGCTTGCTCAAGGTATTTCTTATTCTTCTTCATTTTTCTGTTCAGCTTAAGCTGGATAATTTTTACCATTTTTTTTTATACTTTCTGGTGCTAATGTCATAAAGATAAGCGCAAAGATCCTGGCTTATGTTTGTCTTTTTTATTAGCGAAACAACAACAACAGCAAAAAAAAAAGATTGAGTACCCAAGTTTTTATTATCATCTTTTGCCATGTTTGCCATGTTTGTTTGTTTGTTTTCTTAAGAGCCGAACATTGTGCATTGGAATAAGAAAAAGAATTAACGTGTATTATTACATAATGAACATAATGGTGCAGGTATATACCATACACATGCCATGGATGTGCCAGAATCGACGCGTGTTGCTCGCGTTTTACCTTGCACAAGAAAAAAAAAATTATCTCCCTTGTCCTCTTTCTCTCAAAGAGAGAGAGAGAGAGTTTTGATTTTAGTTTTTGGCTCTGTTTTATGATTCGATTTGGAAAATACGCGCTAATGATCCACCAAACTTATGGCTGTGTATGTTTGTGTGTGTGTTCGATGCATGCATATTTGCTGAATGGGGAATGAGAATTTCTCAAAGAATTTTCACGCCGTTCTACTCCTGGCGAACATGATACCACACTGAGAGCGCACACATATTTTGCTTTCCAGTGTTTTAGGGGCCTGAAATGAAGCAATTTTCCACGCCCAAAAGATCAATGATGTTCGATCGATCGATCGATCGTTCGATTGCCAAAGACAAACAGAGAAAACGTACACACCAACAATTGGAATCAAAGATTCCACTAAAAAACAATAATAATAATAATAATAATAATAAGAATGTGTGGTAGGTCAGGTCACATGACCTTTTACCTTTTACCATTCGGCAAACAATATGTAATTATTTTTGCCCTTGCTCCAACACGCACACGCATATAGAGAGAGAGAGAGAGAGAGAGAGAGAGAGAGAGAGTGAGCTGCCATCATCGTTCCCGCCCTTGTCCCCTTCAACAATAGCAGCAGCAGCAAAAAAGCATAAGATAAAATTTAAAAGGTGGAGCCTGGCACACACACACACACACTCTTGGTTGAAGATTTTCAAACGAAGATGATTGGAGAAATGAATGGAGATGGAGATGTCAATTTTTTTTCTAGGCTGTACGTGAACGTGTTTGTATTGTATTTGGACCCGCACAAGCACATACAAGCACACAGACAGACACACGCCCATTTTAGAGTAGTAAGCAGGGCAAAGGGCTCTTGGTCTGTGGTCCTAATTTTCGACTAGTGTGTCTGAATTTCTTTCTTTTTTTTCGACTAACTAACCTGTTATTATCTTTAATTTAATTTAATTCGCATTTAACACGATCGCGTGAGCATTTTCGCGCGCGTACACAGAGAGAGAGAGAGAGAGATAGATACTTTTACACGCAGAAATGCAGGTAGACGCAAATTCGGACAGGTAGGCCATATCATTAAGTCTTGATTGTTTCTATTTTTCTTTTCGCCCTCTCTCTCTCTCTCTCTCTCTCTTTCTTTCTCTCTCTTTCTCGCTTCTCCGAATTCGTCGGCATATACGAAACAGCAACAAGTGTGTGTGTGTGTGTGCGTGCAACAACACCACTGGCCCTATTAAAAACTTTTTTTTTGATAATCTTGAACAACCAACAACCAGAATGAATTGAACGCTGGAAAATTCTTCTGATGGACTGGTGGTGGCGGGGGGAGGCAGCAAAACCTCGAGAAAAAAAAGATATCTTTCAGTTTTGGGAAAAAAATCCTTCGAAACAGAACACAAAAAAAAACACCACCGAGGCGATACTTTTCGCACCAATCATCGTGGTGTGTGTGTGTGTTTGGATGGCCACCGACGTTTAGTTTTTGATTCGAATCAACAAACTTAGGATCAAATATTGAAATCGATTGATGATGATGTGATCAAAAGAGCTCAAACACACACACACACAAACTTGTAAGCGAACAGCAAACAAACAAAACAAAATCGGATACAATTGATTGGCAATGTTTAGCAATGTTTAGTCCGGAATTTCAGTCCAGCTAAACGATTGACCGAATCTATTGGTCGTAAAATCTTGCTCGCAAACACACACACACACACACACAAACGGACGGACACAGACATTCATTCTCGAATGGTCGAAAACGATGAACACAATCGATTTGTGTGTGATTTAAGATCTCACAACGTTGATTGTTTTGTTTTGCTACTCGCTAAATAATGTTGGTACCAAAATCCTCGTAAATAAGAATTACGCAACCGAAAAAGAAAGAGAGAGAGAGAGAGAGATGTGTTTAACACACCACGAACTGTTCGGCGATGCTCCGCGATCAAGGTGTTTGTAATATTTATAATTTTCGTTTTTCAGAATTTATCCGCCAGAACAATAAACACAACAACTTGTGATTCTGATGAAAATTTCAGGTGTGTATTGCACGTCTGATGTGGTCCACCAAGGTGTGTGGTATATTATCGTCAATAATCATAATCAATAATAACAATATACTTAAACACACTACACCACACCACACGAAAACAATCGGGACTGTTTTTTTTTCGGTTTTTCTCGTTGGACAGCCTCGACAAGCTGCAGTTCTCACAGTTGGGGTCTATGTTCTGTGTTCTGTATTCTTTGATTTTCTCTTGTTTTCTTCTTATTTCATCTTGGAATTTTGCCCCACCAGAATGAAAGCAAAATAGATGATCAAACGCCATGCACAATAACCTTTAAGTACATCTCAATTAGTTAGAACTGTGCGAATTATTTTTTAATAATAATTTTTTCTTTTTTTTTCATCGAGCCGCGTGCCTGCGTCCGTCCGTGCGTCCGTCGGTCTTTGTCTATGTCAAGGTCCCAGCTTGAGCTTGTCTCTGGAATGCGCACACATTGGCATGCACATGTCTCAGAGCGGCAAAATGGTACAAAGGTATCATCATCAGGGGGAAAAGACCGGGACAACAAGAAAAAATTACAACAAAGATGTCATCATTTAACATAATGTCTGTGTGTTTGTGTCAATGCGACCCCGGGGACCTGGTCAAGTGGCCAGAATGTCGGTGAGAACCGACCAACAACAACAACAACGACGACAACAACAACAACAACAACAACGACGACAACAACAACAACAACAACAACGACGACAACAACAACAAAAAATCGTCGTCGTCGTCGTCGTTGTCGTTGCCGTCGCAATGATGTGGATTTTTCTTATTAGCACTCTTCAAGAATGATGGGAACCACCACACACCTAAACACTAATGGTATATTTGTGTCGGTCGCCGGCACTTGCCCTTTGACATCTCCGAAAAAAGGGCCAAGGTGTTAAATCAACACACCAACAGTGTGTTCAGTATTCACCCACACATAGACAGACACTGTGTGCGTGTGTGTATTTTGTATAATTCGTGTTTATAGTTATATTATTGATTGATTGATCAATTATTATATGGAAATATACACCTTGAACAAACAAACACACGTATTTTGGCCGCATTTGCCCAAATGTGCAGCAAACTTTCGAATATTTGAATTTGTGTGTTAATTGAAAAAACCAACAACAAAAGATCTGCCCAAACCAATAATATTGTTGGCCACACACAGGTAAGTTCTTCTTTGAATGAAAGCAATAAATGACGAAGGAATTCGGATTCTACGGGATTCGGAAAACGGTATCCGGTGAAATGAAAATCAAGCAAGAATTCATTCTACTAGTTGTTGGAGTTTGTTGGCGCCTTGACGCCCGCCCGATGCATCCTCCAGAAGCATCCATCTTCATCAAGATCATCCTGTTGATTACCTGTGGGTCGGATAATCTAACTTTTTTTTTGGTTGAATAATTATATAATAGCCCCACTAATTATTGCGACAAACAAAAATAGCGTTTGTTTTTTTTCTGACCAGCTTCTTCTTCTAAAAATTCTGTCAAAAAATCGCTGTTTATGCCGCCAAAACGTTGGATTTGAATTTCTTATCTCGTGTCTAGATTTTCTTGGCTCTTCAAACGCCTAAGTTCATGAACAAAATCCTGATAGGGTTCAAGAACCTTTGAAACTCAAGGATAAACTAGAGCCATGGGCCAAGAATGTGTCAAAGTACATTCCAAGAGTTCAATCAACAAGTGGTTATCTTTATCCCTCCCCCTCTCTCTTTCTCTCCCATCTTTAAAAAGCATTGTGGAAGAGCAAAGAGCAAATGTGATTAGAAGAAGAATCTTCTATGTAGAAAAACTAAAAAAAAAACATTGCAAATACACACATGCACATGCAATTCCAATCTGATCTTCATCATCACGACGATGATTACCGAAAAAAAAACCGATGAATAGGATAGCATCTTTTGTGTGTGTGTGTGTGTGTGATGCTAAATATTTATTCATTCATTTTTGGACCACCCAAAAATTGACTTGAAGCAGACAAAACAACAACAGCGCACACACACACACACACACACGCAGCAACAATAACTAAATTTTGGGAGGCGTTAGTTTTACCCAAAGGAACAAGATGATCAAGGATACGCCCCATAATAGTAATAATAATAATAATAATAATAATAATAAAGTGCAGCAACACGCATCACACACACACAAGCTCAACCTCTAATACAGCAGCTAATATTGGTTTCTGTGCTGTTGGCTGGTGCTGCTGCTGTTGCTGCTACGGCACATCATCATCATCATCATCTTAATTTTAGCTCTCTTCATCTTGTTTGATCATCTTCTTTGGTGGTGGTGTGGTTAAAACCGTATAATGTTTAAGTTTACTATGAAAAAAACGTGTGGCAACCGACCAACCAGCCAGCCAGCCAACCACACAAACGTTTCCATAAGAATATAATTATAATACACAGGGCAGGCTAAGAATTCATTTCTGTTGGGTAAAGATTATGTGGAAAAAAAAGAACAAGATCACCACACACACGCACATAACCTGTGTGTGTGTGTTGTGGGGGGTATCTTTTTGTATTGGAACGTAATTTTAATGAAGACATCAACGCGCTAGCTCACCTGCGAATTAATATACATACATTGTTGTTGTTGGTACATTCTGTCTCTATCTATCTCTGTCTCACACCCATACACAAACTTGCACATACCGGATGATGAAGAAGAAGAAGAAGAAGATGATGATGATGATGATGATGATGATCACCATCGCGCATTTGTTAATAATTCCTCTATTTGTGTGTTTGTGTGTTCCCGAAGCCTGTAATTGAAGTGAGAAACAGAACCAACCAGAAAAAAAAAACCAAAACCGTGATCGAATTCGTGATATTCACATTAGAAATGCCTTCTTCTTCTTCTTCGCCTTCTCAAAAGAAACGTTTTTTTCCTATTCTGATTTGACACAAGCTTCAAGCACTAGCTGTTGATGAAACAAATATGTTCGGATGTTTGTGTGTGTGTGTGTGTGTGTGTGGATAACATTGCTGCAGAAATTTTGCCCAAGAATCATAATCAACACTAAGGTCAAATGTTCAATGTTTTTGATAGTTGGATTATGTTTGTTCAACCGATTCATTCATTTGATCGGAAGTAGTTTTTCGCATTCCTGTTTCTAGACTTTTGGTTCCCTCGAATCGACTATTTCGACCCGCTTGTTCGAAAATTGATTATTTCAGAATTCAAATTGGTCGCTATTTTTTAATTTTTTTCAAATTCCAACCAACAACTAGAGAACAGAAGCGTGAAAAAAAATACGATGACCATTCTGAGGAGACACTATCATTATTGGCTAAATTTTTGGCTGCTGCTTAAGTTCAGCCATGTCTTGGACCGCTACTGCCGAAATTGATATCCTCTCATTTCACACACACTTTTAAATTCCGGCCCATAGACCTCCCCCAATATTGGGAAGAAAAATGCCGACAAAGTTCAGAAACAGGACAACAGCAAACACACAATAGTTGTTCTGTGTGTGTGTGTGTGTGTATGTGTGTCGGTCAAAGTGTCGGCCGGGCGTTATTTGCCTAATGAAGATGGATCATAACACACACTTACACCTCTGGAAAGAGAGAGCGAGAGAGACCGAGAGGCCCATCATAAAAAAAATACAACATCAGCAACAGGTTGTTGGTGATGATAGTGGTGTCCATCTGAACGAACAACCGAGAGAAAAAAAACGTGACCCAAGAAGCAGCTAATGTTGAATGATGAATATAATGTTTGAGAATTAATAGGGACACCAACCAGTGCCATTTACTAACTAAAGATTGTTGGCCAGCGAGCCAGGATAGCCAGTCAGACTGACCACCAAGATCGTTTTGAATCATTTGTACTCAATGTGCAAACCCCGACACTCTCTCTCGCTCTCTATGTTTGTGTCGGCGATTATCAATGGCCAGGTCGGTAGAAGGTTGAAGACGAAAAGAGAAGAGAAGAGAAGCGAATAGAAAAAGAAGAATGGACCTCACACTTTTTTTTCTGGTTTCATCGCAGTTGTTGTTGTTGTTGTTGTTGTCCGAATGGCCGAAAGTTGCCGCCGAAAACAACAATAGAGCTGATCAACAACAACAACAACAATGGATGGTTCAAATTCCGAAACATTTCTATTGGTATCCCTCTATCTAAAGGCTCGATAGCTTGTTTCTCGTGGCAAAGCAATCAAGCTAAAGGCAGAGCTATTACAGGGTTGTCCAACCTTTTTCTACCCAAGAGCCGCATTAGCAATGCCCATGCCCAATGAACAAAAATGTGGCAAATGTCAATTGTCAACTAATTAAAGCAGCTCTTTTGCTTTGTCGTGTGTCCCCTCCCAACGCTTTTGGTGCTGCCCAATGATGATGACCAAATCATCGCTATAGCGATTCAACTATCATGATCGCTTTCATTCAGAACAATGAAAGAGCTGAAAGAGCTACCAATCGAGTCAAGGTTGAATCGACAAATAGAACCAAATTGTAACTGAAAGAAAGGGAGGAACTTAGGATGATTGAGAACGTATCCCCCTCCTTCTTTATTGTTCTGTTTGTGTTGTTGCTGGTGAGCCACGGGTTGGGCATCCCTGATGACTAATACGAAGAGTATCGAATCAGCAGAAAGAAATGCACTAGATCTTGCATTAGAGGTGTTCACCATTATATTTGTTTCATTCATTCATTTGTTTGAAAAGAGGAACTTAGAGACAAAAAGAAAGGAACGAGAAAATTGTTCCTTACAAAGATTAATTAACCTGCCAAAAGAATAGGAAAAGCATAGTTCATTTTTTTACAATAATAGCCCGAAACCGATCATAATTAGTTGGAGGTTAATTATCGGGAATGAAAAGCAAAAAAATGACTAGTTTTCTAATCCAAAAACAGAATCGATTTATACTAGTTGGAACACACACAAACACAATACGGCTGTTTGAATGACTTAATTTAGCAGAAACTGTTTGGTTTGATTTGATTTGGTTGCAGTAAATATCGTTTGAAAAGAATTCAAAAGATTTTGACCGATTGTAAATGTGTCCATTCTGGTTGATCTATTTGTTGCGTGATTCAATGAAATTATCCACCATCTTATTGATTCAGCTTCTGTGTGATTTTCAATCACAATAATTTGATTGGATTTGGCTATTTTTTTTTTGATAACATTTAGATAAATCTAGGGTCACGAATTTTCTTTTCAAACTATGGGAAGAATGCCGCTTTGAAAATTCAAATCGAGAATTGAAAAAAACAAAAATGGCAGACCATCAGCCATCTATTGGGGGAAATTCTCACTATCAGAGATTCGAAAAAGATCCGGCAAATTTTATAATTTGATTTCTTTCAAATTAATTCGATTTGTTTTAGTGAAAAAATTGAAATAAAGCCCAATTCAAACAAGCTAAACTGTAAGAACATGTTCAAAGCACTCCTTATTTAAATAATTGACTTGAGAATCTGATCACCATGGTCAGTGATGTGCTTATGGCAGAATTGCTTTTTATAATAATAGTTATCAATGGATTATTGTTTCTTTGGTGCTACCATGTTCACAAAGAATCAAAATCTACAAGCCGAAATAACAATAATGTACATAAACTTGGAAAACATCATAAACACCAAGCACATAAAGATATTTGTGAAAAACGGAAAAGTAATTTCCGAACAGATTTAATTGAGAAAAATGCACATCGAACCGTGTCCAAAAACAACATTGTGATGGCTGAACGAAATTCCAAGAATAAATGAATCCAGTCCAATTATCTGGATAAATTGTCGATTTCTGTTTTTAATTAAAATTTAAGAATGGCTAAAATCTCTACCTGAACACCCGAAATGTGTTTTTTTATCAATTTTTTTCATTGCCATTCATTTCAAGCAAGTAGCTTCGGAAAATTGCCAAAAAATTATACCTGTCAGCAGACACAGTGGCAGGTTGCTGATGGCAACCATGCATCTTGAGTGCTGAAATACCTGGTCAGACAGGTAGATGCATAGGTGCGTGTGTGTGTGTGTGTGTGTGATTGTGTAGGTTCGAGAATTCACCAAGTTTTGAGTTTACATTTTCAATTGTAAACAATTCTGATTCATTTTTTGATGGTTTTTTACCCTACAAGTTTTCTAGCTATTTGATCCGATTAGTTACAACCGCAAACAAAACCAATAATGAATATTATCATATTAAAGTTGGAACATTTCAGTCTGTTTCAGTTTGTTCAATTATTCTTATTGATGCTTTTGATTTTGCCAAAAAGTGAGTACGAATGGGATTCCTTGTGGATTTCGGGGCAAAACTAACTAACTATTGCGGTTCTACGATAGGTGTATTGCCTTATGAATGTTATGTTTGCGAGAATCAAGACGATAATAATGAAAAATGCATCAAAACAGTAAAGACATGTAACCTGGATGATAATAGCTGTATGACCGTTGTTCGTTGGGGAAGTAAGTATCCATTTTCTTATGTTTTTTTAAGGATCCTAAACCAAATACGGTTCGTCTTTCAATTATTATCAGGTACACCTTATTGGGATCCTACCGGACAGAAACAGTATTACATTTCAAAACGCTGTGCAACTTTGGTAAGACTAAAAATGATGATGAATATTTTCAATATTCTCGATTGACCAATCCTCAAATCTCTGATTCTTATCCTACAGTCGCTGTGTAATGAAGCCAAAGAGAACATTAGCAACAGGTGTGATCGTATCTGGTACAATGATTGGGAATGCGTTGAATGCTGTACCGGTGATAGATGTAACTATTATATAACGGTTAGTATTACTGTAATTATTTAATCCTGTAATAATTTGTTCTCATTAAAACTTTCTCTCATTTTCATAGCTTGGAGTTTCAACCATTTCTGCCAACATGATCATCACGACTGTATTCATCACAATGGTGATCATCTACCAAACATTGATCCCTAAACTATGATTGCCATTTTTACTTTCTTTTCTATTTATTTTTTCACACTATACATCATGGAATTCATTCTTTTTGATCAACGTTGATTTTATTCTTATTAGAAAAGAGGGCGCTCATTCTCTTCTTGAATATTTTAGATTTGGTGGTGCTGTGCACTTTTTACTTAAAATAAAAATTTCGTAGGGTGTCAGCTCTTTATGAATTAAATGTTGTATCCTGTTTAAATTTTATCGTATACGAAATTTACCTGAAGACTTAATTCAAAGTCAGTACCACAAAGTACTGCTAGATGGCTCTGTAACTTAGTTCTCATTTTTCCGAGAGTGGATGCCCATCTCGCTTGTCCACATGTTTTTCGTTGGTTCAAATGTTGGCATTTAAAAATTATTAAAACTATTGTTCTTTATTGATTAAAATCCTTAAAAGGTTGTGTACTACTCTAAATTCCGAATGCCACTGACTACACATCAAAAAATATTCCTCGGTTGGTAAGTTGAAGCCTTTTGTTGTTTGAAAATTTATTGATAACTTTGTCTATTTTCATCGGAAAATCCAGGCTTTTTTTTGGTTCATTTGGTATTGCAAGTTTTATTTACATCAAGAGTGGATACTTTATTGATCGCGATGAAGCAATGAGAGTACGTGAAGAGATCAAAAGAAAACTTGAAGCCGAAGAGTGACCACCAAATTCTGTAAACAAATTTTTTTCAATCACTTAAAAACCAAGTCCCCAATTCTTAATAATGGCCGCACCACAATTTAACCTGGATCCATCCAAAATGCAAATCATATCTGATTTAGAAGTCGAAATGGTTGCAGATATGTATAATCGTATGACAAGAGCTTGCCGCCTTAAGTGCATTGTTAGAAAATATAAAGATTCCGATCTTAGCAAAGGTGAAGCGGTTTGTATAGATCGATGTGTGGCAAAATATCTAGATGTTCATGATAAAATTGGAAAAAAATTGACCAATCTGTCCAGAGTGGATGAAGAAGCTGCGAAAAAATTGCAAGAACAACAGGAAGCCGCGCTCAAAGCTGCCGCATCACAACAATCTAAATAACTTGTTGAGCCCTCAATCATAGATGTAGTTAAAAAATTAAAAAAAAATCAATTTCAAGTTTTTTATTAATATTCAATAAGTAGACATTGATTTTCTACTAATATCATTAAGTTCATGCTTTTTGAGTGCAATCACCGCTGTTGTTGGATGCAGCACCATTTACAGTGGTGTTATTATCATCCTTAGGGATATTGTCATCAGGTTTCATAGCTGGAAAAAACAAGACTTCTTTGATATTGTTAGTATCAGTGAGATACATTGTCAATCGATCGATGCCTATGCCAACGCCACCAGTGGGTGGCAAACCATATTCCAAAGCAGTGCAAAAATTTTCATCGATCAATTGAGCTTCATCGTCGCCAGCTGCCTTATCTTTAGCTTGTTGTTCGAAACGCTGTCGTTGGGTAAATGGATCATTCAACTCGGTATAACCATTGACCACTTCTTTTCGGCAAATAAACAATTCAAATCGTTCAGTCAGTCCTGGTTTGTCGCGATGCCATTTAGACAATGGAGACATTACGGTGGGATGCTCGGTAATAAATGTTGGATTGATGATTTTATCTTCAATAAAATGACCAACCAATTTATCCAACAGACGTGCACTTGTTCTGGGCGGTGGACATTCAATCTCGTGCTTGTCGCAAAGATTCGACAAAAATTGTTTAGCTTCGGTTGTTTCCAACTCGGTGACTGGTGGAAATTTAACATTCAATGATTGCTCCAGTTCATCCATCATTTTGATCTTTTTGAATGGTGGTTTGAAATCTATTGTGACCGCTGGAGCATCTGGGCCATCAGGATGATATTCCAAATCATATCTACCAAACAGATAGAAAACCAAGCCGGACAGCATTTTTTCGCACATTTCCATCAAGTCATTGTAATCAGCATAAGCCATGTAGAATTCACAAGTAGTGAATTCCGGATTGTGTGTCAAATCAATACTTTCGTTACGAAATTGCCGGCCAATCTCATAGACTCGATCCAGACCGCCAACCACGAGCATTTTCAAATATAATTCTGGCGCAATACGCATGAATAGATCCATGTTCAAATCATTATGACGTGTAATGAATGGTTTGGCAGTGGCTCCACCAGCAATCATATTCATCATCGGTGTTTCCACTTCGAGAAAACCCATTTTATCCAAGAATTCTCTTATGTAACGAATAACACAAGCTCTGATAATGAATTTGTTTCGTGTTGTTTCGTTCAATATAAGATCCAGGTAACGTTGGCGAAATCTTTTCTCTTTATCTCTCAGACCAAAATGCAAATGCGGTAACATATGAAGACATGGCGTCAACACAGCCAAATGTTTAGGGATAACACTCAATTCACCTTTTTTGGTTTTAGCCGGATGACCAACAACGCCAATGATATCACCACGACGAATACGATCATTGATCTCTTTAAATTGTTCTTCCGTTGGATAAAAGCGAGCATTGGCCATCACTTGAATCTTTTTTCCTTCACCACGAAGGTCGTAGAATATCAATTTGGTGCCAGATTCTCGTTTAGCATGAACACGACCGGCAACGGAAACTTCAACATTCTCAACAATATCCTCTGCTTTCAAAGTTTCAGAATACTTTTCAATAAAATCACTCAAGCTGGTGGACACATGAAATTTATGTGGATACGGATTCTCTCCTGCTTCACGCCATTGATTGATGGTTCTCGAACGAATTTCATAATATTCATTTGGATCTAATTCATCTTCGTTTTTAGCTTTTGGTTCTGCCTTCTCCGAGCTAGATTTTTCCGGACTAGTCTCTTGTTGTTGTTGTTGCTTCAATTTGGCTTTTTCTTCTTTCTCTTTTTCTTTTTGTTGTTGTTTTTTTCGTCTTTTCAACTCATTTTTGCTGAGTTTCTGTTCACCAATTTCTGCTTTCTGTTCGTTGGAACTCATCATCACAAATTGTAACGGATTCAGATGAAAATTTGATGATGTTATTCTATGTAAGATAATCAGGCTTTTAATCACAATTTTTCTTTAACCTTTATACACACACACACCTGGATTCAGTAATAGAAAAATGAATCGATGTTGGTGATTTCAACGACGAATGGATTCTATATTTTCCAGCTAAATTGAACAATATTCTTGAGATGGAAATCAACATTAATTTGTCAAATGAATTTATTCACAGTATTGAACGCGTGGACAACAAAACAATACTTGCAATGCAGATTGTGAAACAATTTCGGCATGTGCACACGCACACAATCATTGCATTCAAGGCATTTGTTGGCAGGCCGACAATTCTCAGCGTATAAACATGTTGTATTCATTTTCAATTTGAACTCGCATGCGCAGTCGTAACGATGACGAAGCCGACAAAACATTCTTCCTCCTCTATCTTCTTTTTTTTCACTCGTATTTCAGTGTCTGTCTGTTGCCTCCTATTGGTCTAATTATATTGTTATAATTGTAGTAGAAATATTTCGATTAAAGCTTTTAGCTATTATTGTAATCTGATTAAAACATCCTCATTGTTGTTGTCGAGATTGATTTATGGAAATGAATCAAAAAGAGGACATGTATTGATTGTATGGATTACAATACAGCCATAACAACCAAAAAAAATTATTGTTGGTTTGTGATATTACACAGTTGCACACAATATCATACACCAAAAGGTGTGTCCCATTGAGTAAAGAAACAACAAAATCAAATTTCATACCTCAACTTCACAATAAAAGCAATAAAATTCTTTCAGAAAAATCTTCAACAACCAAATCATCAATCAAAAAAAGTAACAAAAAATTAATCAAAACCAAAACACCATGGCTCATTCAACGCCAGCAATAGTCATCGATAATGGTACCGGGTATGTTTTTCTAATTATCATTTTTGAACCATTTTCTGAATGGTAATTTATTGTCCCTTCAAATTACATTTTGATAGTTATACTAAAATGGGATATTCGGGTAATCGTGAACCACAGTTCATAATACCATCAGCAATTGCCATAAAGGAAACTTCCAAAGTTGGTGATCAAGCATCTAGGCGTTTAGCTAGAGGTGTCGATGATTTAGATTTTTTCATCGGTGATGAAGCATTAGAAGCTACCGGCTATTCGGTCAAGGTTCGCTCATTTAAAGTCTAGAAAAGTGATAATTTTGATAATAATGATCAAAATTGAATCTTTTCATAAACAGTATCCGATCCGTCATGGAATAGTTGAAGATTGGGACCTGATGGAAAGATATTGGGAACAATGTATCTTCAAATATTTGCGTGCTGAGCCGGAAGATCATTATTTTTTGCTAACAGAACCTCCCTTGAATACGCCCGAAAATCGTGAATATACTGCCGAGATTATGTTTGAAACTTTCAATGTTCCTGGATTGTACATAGCTGTTCAAGCTGTACTTGCATTAGCTGCCTCATGGACAAACAGACAGATTGGTGAACGTACATTGACCGGTATAGTGATCGATTCTGGTGATGGTGTGACGCATTGTATTCCGGTGGCTGAAGGCTATATTATTGGAAGCTGCATCAAACACATTCCGGTTGCTGGTCGTAATATAACATATTTCATACAGAATCTTCTTCGTGAAAGAGAATTCGGTATTCCGGCTGAACAATCCTTGGAGACGGCAAAAGCCATCAAAGAACGTCATTGTTATGTTTGTCCAGATATTGCTAAAGAATTTGAAAAATACGATAAAAATCCATCAAAATGGATTAAAAAATATACGGGTACCACTGCAATAACCAGACAAACATTCGAAGTGGATGTTGGCTTTGAACGTTTTCTTGGTCCAGAAGTATTTTTCAATCCTGAGATTGCTAATCCAGATTTTGTTACCTCACTGTCTGAAATTGTTGACACGTGCATACAAAATAGTCCAATCGATGTTCGGCGTCCATTATACAAGGTAAAATTTTTTAAAAATTAT
This sequence comes from Amerodectes protonotaria, assembly GCA_025882695.1. Classification (NCBI taxonomy): domain Eukaryota; kingdom Metazoa; phylum Arthropoda; class Arachnida; order Sarcoptiformes; family Proctophyllodidae; genus Amerodectes; species Amerodectes protonotaria. The sequence goes on along the minus strand of JAOZJS010000185.1, from coordinate 24,699 downwards.
TTATCTCTATTTTCTATAATTGATTTTTCCACCTGATCATTGTTTATCATTAGAATATCGTATTATCTGGTGGTTCAACCATGTTCAAAGATTTTGATCGTCGTCTCCAACGTGATATACAACGATTAGTTAATCATCGCAGTAAAATATCATTTCAACTGAGTCAAGGTAGATTGAATCCGACACCGATCGAAGTTCAAGTTATATCCCATAATATGCAACGTTATGCCGTCTGGTTTGGTGGATCAATGTTAGCATCCACACCAGAATTCTATTCTGTTTGCCATACCAAAGCCCAATATGAAGAATATGGACCTGCTATCTGTCGTCATAATCCTGTTTTTGGTACCATGACATAGAAAAATCAATCAACATCTATTAAATTCTAAAATGAATTTCAACTTTTATCAAAATCACCAACAACAAATAATCATAGCACCAATTATTATCAATTTTTTTTTGTAAATTTAATTAAATTTATCAATTTTTTATCAACAAATCAATTGAATTTGAAATAGAAAAAGATCTCTATTGGTCCCCTCATAATGTAATTTGTTATCAACCCGAACGTTAGCGTTCAGAGGATCCATTGATTTCGTGATTCGAATATTTTTTCGAATATAAACAAAAAATAGTCTTCGAATGGTTCAGGGTTGGCCGTTGAGTATCCAAGGATAACGACGCATGTGTCTGACCGGTTTGTCGTCTGGTTGTTTATGTTGTGGTTCGTTTGCTATTTTTGTTTGTAACAGGAATTAATGCAAGTGGGTTGTTAACATTTTGCTCTCTTGTAACACGTCAACGTTTGAGGCTTCTGATTCCTTGTGGATGAGGAAAGATCAAAATCATTGAAGAAATGGCCATCATAAAAATTATCGTTTCGCTGTTGTTGTTGTTCAACCTGGGAACATGTCAAGAAGAGCATGGACCCCAGCCGGTAAGTGATGATCACCATTTACATGAGAGTCAAATTCCGCCACCAAATCAACAACCAAGTCATGAAGATATGAAATCAATGTTGTCCAAAGTTTTCGATGCTATTGATAAAGATCAAGATTCGATCGTTGAATTGGAAGAATTAAAATTGTGGTTGGATAAAATTCATGAGGAGTTGATCGATGATAATATTGAGCAACAATGGACCTATTATAATCCACCAATACAAGAAGTTCATAGTTGGGAATCATACGACCCGGAAAAACGTGAAGCTCTGGTTTGGGAACATTATATCAATTCAACTTATACACCAGATGTGGTGAAAGCCTACCTAGAAGATGCTAATATCGATGAATTACAATCGGATGATCCGAATTTCAAAAGTTATTTTATAATGTTAAAACGAGCAGAAAAACGTTGGAAAGTTGCCGATAAGAATAATGATACAGTGTTGATCAAAGAAGAATTTAAATTTTTCCTGCATCCTGAAGAGGCTGAACACAGTAAACATTTGTTAGTGGAAGAAGCCATGGATGATATGGACCAGGACAAGAACAATGAAGTAACATTAGAAGAATATATGAAACACATGACCGAGGTTAGCCCAGAGGATGAGAAAAGTGATCCCAATTTTTTTCAGGTAAGCATAGAACTTGGTCGATACATTTTATACAACTACTAATCAATGATGTTTTTACCCCAAGAATCACCAATCACAATTTCAAACCTATTTGGACAAAAACAAGGATGGAAATCTCTGCATGATGGAATTAACTGAATGGCTAATACCGAATTATGACCGTCATGAAGCTGAAGCTGCAAGAATGATCCAGGATACCGATGATAATAATGATAGAAAACTACAAAAAGAAGAAGTGATCAAAAATGAACAATACTTTTTAAGCTTGATACCCGGCGAGATGTGGAGACAATACAGTTCAATGAGCATGGAATCCACCACGCCATCAAGTCATGATGAATTTTAATTTTAAAGGAAGACCATTGTTTTATACCAGTACAATCAAACTAAAATTTTATACATTTACCAAAGATTTTGTCCATTTTCATCCTTTCAATATAAATTGTCGTGCCCCACTTCTTTTCCTGCACTTGTCATATCCAGTCTATATATCTGCTGTTGAATTTTGTGATAATTAACAGCAAAAACTCATCCAATTCAAGAGCAGTACAATGATTTAAATTTAGAATTATGGAGCTCAAATCTGGCATTTTTATAAAAATTCTGCATTAGTCCTTGAAAATTAAGCAATAAATTAAGAAGATGTTTTCTAATCAATTTTTGAAGAAGAGAATTATTGTCAAAATTCTGACGATCTCCCGTATTGAAAACTATCCGGCCTGATCGCTTCAAAAAAGTTGATTTTCAGCTGTAACCAATACTAGAATAGGCATACTTCTGGAATCATCAACACTATGACGCGAATATCTACCTGTTTTATAGCGGTAATCATCTTAATAAGGCTAACATCGAATAATGATAGGTAAATTGATGATAGCAATTAAGTTCAACGAACTGAGGAAAAAGTTGAACGAGCTGAACAGGCAAATAACCTTGAACTTGAACAAGTTTCTTCGATTTGGTATACATCCATCGATCGGTGTTCTTTGGTCTTTACCTTCAGAGTTATTTCGGTTTTTCCCTCAGGTTAGTTACAACATGATTAGTTGATCACATTCATTTTGGCTATTCAACATATTTTTGCAAAAAGGCAAACTTTCAATCTCTGTGCGTGCGCATGTTTGAAAAGAATATGGCTTTTATTCTGAGAATTTCAAGTTTCAAACAAACTCCGGTTCGTTGGACCCTGAAACCCACCATGTGGCCCATAATAATTCGGCCATTCAGATAAAATCTGCTGGTTTTTGTTTTTCAGTCGCAAATTCATTGGTCGTCTTGCTTGGTCGGTGCCTCAGGATAGGCGATTTGCGGAAAGACATCGTTGATCAACAGGCAGGAGTGTTGAGATTCTCGTTTTTGATATACCGTTGCATTTAGTGAAAAAAAGAAGAAGATATTTTTCTAGAATTTTCATTCGATGTGTTAAATCAAGTTACAGGTTTTTTCCTCTTGATGATTGAGCCCGTGGGCAAAATTTATCATCATCATTGTGGTTAATCGATCAAAATTCCGTTAATTGTCAACGAAATTACAACCACTTGGATCTAATTGCTACCACCAATCTTGCTTCAATTCACCAGTGAAGCAACAAAAATTAATGCGATACATTCGATGGTATCACAATGAAGAAAAAAATGATTTATATAATCACAAAACCAAGATCATCATCATCATCATCATCGTCGACAAAATTGATGGTAAACTAAACCGAAGCTGGGCCAAATTTATTCTTCCATTTTTGGTGATGATTGATGGATTTTTTAAAAAGAAAATCTGGGGCTCAACTGCACCATCCAAAACAACATTCTCTTCTTATTTTCTCTATCTGATCTTTGTCTGAATCTATTTTTTTCCACGGATGATGCCGCAAAAAAAGACTGAACAGTCCGATCATCATTTGTAGATGAATGCATTGTTGAAGAATACATTAGTTGAGACATTACTTCGATCTGAACGCTTGAACAATGATCGAATGCTAAACTATGGTCATAATGAACACATTATATAACAAAAAACTGTTCCATTTTATTCCCTATAATTATTGTGGTGGGGATCAATACTAGGATGCTTCGTGAAACAATGATTGATTCTGATCTATGTCCATTGGCTACAGCTAAGCCCGAAAAAAGCTTCTAAAAAGAAGATTATCACAGGGAGTGGTGGAGAAGGACAAAAATGAAGAAACTTAATTTGGACTAAAACTTTCTATTTTGACGGCGATTCAAATCATCATCTCCAAAGATTATTACACGCTTCAATTCACCAGTGTTGCCTGATTCGTTTTTTTACTTTTACCTTTTGAACGAGAAAAAAAAGAATTTCATAATTCATTGTTGGGGCTCGGGAAGTGAACTATCAAAAAAAACACGAAAAAGGAAATGTTATGTCCTATAATTTGGTGGTAAATTATATCCAAATTAGAGCTTCAATGAGAATATCATCTTTTCCGGTTTTGCGTTTGCGCTGAATGATAGCCCCAACCAATATTGTGAAGCACTGAGAAGGGAAAAGCAAAAAAACAGTTATGCTCCTCCCATCACTGCTTTGGCTAGCTATCCATTGCATCGACATTTAAACGTTTACGATTTTTTTACGAACAAAAAATCAACCAATCATCTCTTCTCGTTCATTATTGGCTTGGTCGATTTTTATGGATAGTACAAGTCCAGCCTACAAATTGTTTCCTGGTCGCTGTCCAACGCTGGCAAACGTTCCGCCCACTTCTATAACCTTGATTTAGCTTGTTAGAGCTAAAACTCACTGGTAAACTTTTAGGGCTTGTTCATTTGAATTAGAAGTTTCTGTATTTTTAATTTAGATTGAATACGGATGGGACGAACCCTTTGCTTGTCCTACGAGCTTTATTTTTTTGCGAATCTTTTTAGCTCTTTTTTTTTCTTTTATGATTGGACATTGAGGAAAATGATGATGATGATCAGTGATCGGAAACAAATCGATTGATCATTTATGAATTATTGAAAATATAACCAAAGGCTTTAAGCATCCATCAACATGCTTATTCATAACCATCATTGTGGGCCTTTTCGTTTCTACCCGAAAATCAGTTGATGATGAATGTAACTCATGCACATGTAACATGCACACAAAATCATTTTTTGATCATTTCAATCGGTAAAGGGCTTGGAGATTCGGTCCAATTGAATGAAATACCGCTGCCATTTAGACTATTATACTTTTGCTATTCATTCGAGATTCTTTTCAAAACCCGAAAGCTTTCCTCCTCCCTTTCCCCATCATCATCATCATTGTGTCATTAAAATATGATGAATGTACCGAAAGAAAAGGGCCAAATAGTTGTTGAAATGAATGGATTGAATGATACAAGATGATGATGTTACAAATCATCACCCCTTTTTTCATAATATACTTGAATCTTTCATCTTTTTAAAAGCATTGAAATGCTAAAGATATTTCAGGGCGAGAAGAATCCATAATTAATAATCATTATATCGATCTCAATATTCCTCTGATCACCTTTGAAGAAATGTATTCATCACTCAGGCCTAATTGCGAAAGCAACAGGTGAAATAATATTGTTCTACCTGTTGTTTAAGTTAACTGATGAGATGAAGAAGAGCATAGCTTATTTTGTGATTTGAATATATTTAGTGTTTACTAGGAAGCAACCATTTTCCGTTTTTCCCGTGCATGCCAACATTCGAAACGTCGCTAATAATAATGGCAAAACAAATGTACCAAAAGAACTGTCCAGCAAAGAGGCACATAGGCAAAATGCTTGATGACCCGCGTTATGTCAAGGTTTACTTGGCTCAGCCAAAACGCATATGTTCACCTGTCTTGCTTTAAGCTATCTTACCTGGTTTGTACGAACAAATATTTGATGATTTCTTGTCTGAACATCCTTCTGAACAAGAGCAACAACAATCAAGATCTTCGATTTGGTGGTAACCACAGAGATTTAAGTCTGAATTTCATCATCTGTGCAGCAACTAGTCTTCCAGCAGCGAAGACGATGTTGTGGATGTCCATTATCGTCAGATAGAACTGTGGGCTAGCATTAGCAACAGCAAAAACAAAAAAAAACTAACCGGCAACATAAACCAGGCAAACATTCTAGAATCGTTCTCTTTTCTTGATAAATTTCTTTCGTTCAGGTCGGTCGTAAAGAGAAGAAAAAAAACTTTTTGAGAGAAGAGAAAAAACTTGTCCCGTTACTTAACCACGACCACAGCTACTAACCGACCGATGCACCAAGATGATGAAGACCATCACCATTTTGGTGTTTGCCTGAAGACAAACGAACAGACAGAGAGGCAGACGTAAGAATGCTTGATTTCTTTGTTTGTGTGTTTCCTCGGTCCTAGGGAATCCGCGTGTGTACATTCCTGCGACCATCGGTCATCAAGGGTCATCTTTTGTTGCGACCTTGCAGGTGCCTCTGCTTGAATCAAAGTTTTTTGTGTCTAAGTCTCGTGTTTGACTTTGTATTCGTTTCAATGCATTCGATATCCTCTTTTTTTTCTGAAAGCAACAAGATTTTCGTCATCAGTTTTTCATGCGTGAAATGATATTGAAACCGAATTCAATCTTCTTCTTTTTTAAATTATCAACAAAACACATCACTTCCTCTTTTCTTTCCCAAACAAACACCGTTGTTCGTTGTTTGAAGCCAACAAGTGTTCGATTGTTGTTCCGGTCAAATCATCTATTCCGTCCGTAACAGTATGTAACCATACAATATCAATCAATAATTTGAATATCGACCACACACGATAAACATTTTGATTGATTACAACTAGCCAAGGTGTTTGAAAATCATTTTGGTTCACAATAAAACCCCGTTGCAGGCTAGATTCGTGTCATCCGTTTGGATGTTTCAAGGTTCGTTCACATCCTTAAATCTAAGTGTGTGGCCTTATTATAGGTTATGTTTTGCCAGATCCGTTCGATTGTCCGAATATCCAGGAAAACCAGTTGTTTGTTAATTAGTTATGGTGCGTTCCTGTCCGTTACAGATTACCTGTTGATTATTGGTGATTTACCTTTTTTCACCTTTCGGTTTCTCTCTTTCTCATTTCTTTTTCCTCTCTGGAAACATCTCAAATCTTCGGGCGAAGAACGTTGGGATCAGCAAGGTTTTTTTTCTCAATCAACAAAAAAAACAAGATCCAAACTAAAAGGTTTATGAGGTTGTAGGAGAATAAGCGATTCAATTTGAAACTAAGTGACAACTTAACCATCACCATCATTATGATGTTGTGATTATTATTGCAACAACTCTTGATGTTGGACGTTTTTTCCATCAGGTAACAAGAGTATCGGACTTGAGCAGAAAGGTAGCCAAAAAGAAAGAAATACGCTCACTAAAAATAATCAGGTTAATTTGATTTTTATATGTGTATGGTTTTCGCTTTTCCCCTGAATTACTCCCCTTTTCCGAAATTTATAGATGGATATTTAAGATATCCATATATTTTCTTTCCTTCTTCTTCTTCTTTATTTTCTTCTTCTGTTTTTCATCTTAAGCCACACAACAACCATCACAACCGGACAACTCGTTTTGTGATGTCCGAAACATAGACAACACACTTACACGCACACAAACACACACATTTACATCTCCCGAAAAATTTCTGGATTGCCAAACACATAAATACATAACCTCTCTCGCTCCCTCTCTCTCTCTCTCCAAGCGGTAATCACATCGCCTTACCTGAGATATCAAATGTTCATTCATTTTATTTTTTGCGCGTGGGTGTGAGTGTGTGATTTTTTGTTACATCATTAATATAGGTAAATTTCCGCTCGTATTTTTAGTTTTTTTTTCAATACTTACCTGAAGTTTTTTACGCAAAGATGGTGGTGACCAAAGGGCACCATTTTTTTCGCGTTGCAGAACCACGACCATCGGTAAACACCGCGCTTTTTGTTTGCATGCAAACCTATTGGTGTCAGTGATTCTATCAATCAACTTAAAGCACACTTCCTTGATTCTTGAGCTGATGCTAACCTTCTTGTCATGATGCTAAACTTCTACCTTTTTCTCGTTCAGGCTTGGAGGGATCAAATTGAAATTGATGATTACCATCAGATTTGGTTTTAACTACCTGGATAGAATTGCTTGATATCCTAAACTAGTGTTGGACAAAAATGAAGAAGATCAAAAAGGTTACCATCCATCCTGTCCGTTATCCATCGTTTGTCATGATTGTTGTGTTGAATGAGATCAACTCTTTTTCACCCGAAAAAAAAACATCACGATGAATTCCAGTGTCCAGTTGCTTACATGCGATGAATGTTTTTTTTTCTTGAGCGGATGAATTGAATGGTCAACTTCTTGTGTTACCCGTCTTGTATTTTCCTCTCCATCATCATCATCATCATCATCATTACACAACCACCACCACCATCATCATCATCGGCATCCATCCATTTTTTCGACGAGTTCTTCAAATCTCTTCAACAAAGTTATATCACCTGTCATTAAGAATTTTGACGGCCACTGCCATAACCATCAAGAAATTGAAGAAATCCTATATGTATGTGTGCACCTTCAAGGGTGCAGTGTTTGTTACCCCATTTCTCTCTTATTTTTTGAAGAAAAACCTTTTGTGAGTCCGTTAATCTTCAACCAAAAAAAAAAGAAGCAATAAGAGAGACCATCATAGACCATCATTGTCCATTGTCCTCTTGAAATCCCAAAAAATCATCATCTTCTTCTTCATAATCATCGCCATCATCATCAGTAGCAGTAGCAGAAGCAGCAGAAGCGGCAAACAATAGGTTCATCATCATCCATTAGGCATTAATCTTTCTCCCAAAATACTGCAACATTTTCAAGGAATAAAAATAATCGTCTACCGGTTGTTATCCTCATTAAATAATAATTTTAGGCCACATATATCCCAAAAACCGACAGCATGGCTTTCTTTAAACAACTACGTTTGCTTTTAAAGCACAAGATTCTGTTACGTCGTCGACAACCGGTATTTAGAATCCGATTCTATAAAAGGAACACAAATTAAGATTCTTCTGCTTTTCTTCTCTTGTCTCTCTATATCTTATTAGACAACTTTGTTGCTCGAGATATTTTGGCCAGCATTTGTATTTCTAACAATTTTAGTGGCGAGATGGCATTTTCCGCCCACTTTTCGTCAAACATGTAAGCCTTTTTCCCTTTTCCGGTTTTCATTTTCAAAAAATGATCCATGTGGTTTCTATGGAAAACAGGCTACTACAATGCGAAAGCATTACCATCATCCGGTATGATTAATTTATTACAATCATACGTATGCAACCTAGAGAATCCTTGTCTGAATCGTAGCGAATATCAAGAAGTGCCAAATTATCAAAATGCCAGGTAAGGCTATTTCCACAAAACATGTTCAAACTCGGTGTGAATAGACATTTGAAATTTAACCCTCGACGGCACTGTTTTTCTCTTTGCCGCTTTATTGTTCGGGTACTTTCACTCCGAGGGGAACTTTTTTTTGCCTGGAACAAAAAAGTTTGTGCAGAAAAATTGACAAATCCATTAATTTAACGTTTGAGGATCCGTGTTTTTCCTGGTCAGCGTTCACAATGCTTGCTTGTTTGCGTGCGTGTGTTCCAATAAAATAACAAAATATTGGTTAGAAGATAGTAAAAGTTGCTAGTTTTTATCTTTTGGATAGTTCAGCATGTTAGTTAGAACGTATAAATAATTTTTTTAGCTTTATACTAAGATTTCTAAAATTAGTATTGAAACACGGATGAAATGTTGAATGGAAACTAAAGATGTTCGTGCACAATTCGATCAATTCGCAAAATTAGACAATTATGGGAAATGGAAAAGCTAGATTGTCTTGATCTTAGTTATCTTGGTTCACGCACAATAATAGCAGATCTAATTTTGTTAACAATTAAACGAGAATATAATTATAATGACAAACAACCCAGATAGTGAATCAGGATGTGAATCCTGTTCAGGGAAATTTTCATCTTAATGATGTCCAAGCATAATTTAGGACGGTGAGCAAAAAAGAATTCTGGAACAATTCTTCAAAAATCTACAATCTCCAAGAACAATCTGTTTCCGTTCAAAATCTGTGTCTTACTCCAATTAATCATTGAAAATAATCATGAGACAATTTGTCTCTAGTGCGCATCCCATCCTTCTTCTTTATGCTTTTCTCTTTTCCCATGATACCTCCAAAGGCGTGTTAGTGAACAGCGATAGAAAAGAGGAAAACGAAGGAGGTGGTACCATTTCACATTCGTTCCTTTTAGCAAGCCTCAGCCACATCTTCTACTATTGGTCAATGTTTTTTTAATTACAGCTCAAGCTTTGATTATTATAATAGAAGCTATTTTCAGCAACAAGTTAGTTAAAGTGGAAGCTAAGTGACAAAAAAATAATAGGCAAAGAAATAGAGAGGAGGAGAAAAAAAAGAGGCTGGGGAAAAATGCAGATAGTATGCGCAAAGTGTTCGTTTTTCTATTGATGCACTACCATAGTAGTAGGAAAAAATAAAATAAAATACGAAAAATTGCGAACCGCCAGAAAATTCAATATTTGTACAGATTTTTAGGTCAATTCATTCGTACATTCGTGTTTGTTTGTTTGTTCAGCCGATTATAAATCGTATGTTTGGTTATTGTTCGTTCCACAAGCTAAAGATTGTGTTCCGGTTATGCCGAATGAACGTTTCTGCGAAAAATAAAATAGAAAAAAAAGAAAAAAGAATTACACAAACATTAATTTCTGGAATTTGGGTTTTGTTTTATGTTTTCCATGGTTTTCAGTATCCATACAATAGTTGATCAATTGTTGCCATTATTGACCAATAAGAATGTCACTCATGTGATCAATGATTTACCGAAAGGTATCCGGTTGATTGCAGCCATAATTGATACTTTATCGATACCATCCGTGCAACGTTTGCTGGAAGAGGGCCTACCATTAAAGCACATTGTGCGTCCGACCGGATGGAAACGTGTTGAAGAAGAATTAAACAAATTAGAATCAACTTTAGTGCCATTCTATGATCGGGATTTAGTTAATTATTCTGAATATAATCAGGTGAATATGATGAACATGATTTAAACTAATCACCACCAATTTGGATAAATATTCTTAATAATGATGATGATGTCTAAACCATTTATTATATTCTGCTTTTCCTCATCCAAAGGGTTTGAATTCCTCTCAGTCATCATCATCATCATCAACAACATCATCATCCAATCCATTACAAGCTGCTGTTCCGATTCGAACCTATGACATTCTAGTCAATGCAAATCTAAATTTGATGCAATTCGGAATTCATTCTGATAGTTATAGTTCTCAATCATTTCGTTCATTCCGTGATGTTATCTGTGATCATAGCCAATTGGAAAAATTTCTCACCGTGCCACATAATAAACAATATTACATAAAATTATTATCAAGACACCTATGCCTTTTGGAACGAAAAGATCTTTATCGTTTGTTTGATCTCATACAGGAAAATATTGATTTTGCAAAAATCTTGGAACAATTATCATTGATATTTCAGAGTGTAGGCTTACATGAACATCAAAAACATTTGGATAATATAATTAGCATGATTGTGACCATTGATCGGGCCAATATTTTACCATCAATGAATGCATTGCGCAATACATCATGGATGTACGATGTGCCTAGTCTATTCGATGTGCTACGTTCTGGCGAAGTAGATGTGGCCACCATGTTCAAGATTTTCAATGATATTGAACCAATATTCAATATGGATGATTCTTTAGGGCAAAATGAAAAACTAAATGATTTACGGCAACGTCAACGGATAGAATATTTGATGCATCTTTATGATTCAGATGATTCTACATTGAAGTCGGTGGCCGACTCGGCGTTCTCATCAACATCATCATCCAATATCAACCAAGAAGAATTGGGAAATGGGCTTACTGCGGAAGGAAACGATCAGGATTACGGTTTCGATCAAGATGAATCTAATGATTCGGATGATTCGTTGCTGGCGGAAGTGCAACCGGAACCATCTTACAAAAAACATCGACAAATGACCATTCTGCAGAGTGTTGATGATTTGGAAGCAAGTGAAACATCAAGAACATCATCATCTAATAATAATAACAATAATAGAGTCAACTTATTATCGATAGCCACCACAAATTATCCCAACGATAGTTTGGGGCGGAAATTCTTGCCCAAACTATTGGCCAATATGGACAAGTTTATTGATGGTGCAGAAAAATTCACCAAAACACCACAATGGAATTCATTGCTAGGCGCTTTTCAAGGCTTGCAGATGATGCTAGAAATGGCCGATTCTGATGTTGGATCCCAAAGCAATCAATTCTCTTCGGCTAGCATCGAGAAGTTTATTTTGAATTTCCCGAAAAACATTCAAGCGATGAATAACTTTTTCAATTCGATCGTACCGGAAAAGTTTCAGCCATTAGTTTTTCCTTTGTTCAACTTGTTGCAAAGAATCGCTGATTCCATGCTTCAACATCTAAGTGGAGCTTTCACTCGGGCCTTGAATGAAGACAAGATTTATTATTTCGACAAGTTAGCCCAACTGTTGATTGCATCCATGAACAATGGTACTTTGCCAAGAAAATGTATGGACATGCAACGAGCTATGTGTGATTTCGATACATTCCAATCAGTGTTCATCAATAATGTAGATGAAGAAACTGGCGAAGTAACACAAATGGTTGATGAAGATATTGGAACCTTACAGGGCATACAAGAGCTTGGTTGTATATTCTTCGGACGGAATTATTTCGAACAAAACGTTGAAGAATCGACACCAATCTTGGCTAAACTCTATTATACATTGTCCACATTGAATGATACCAATCAATTATCATCATCGTTGGCCGCATTGACATCCAGTAATTTCACTGAAAATAATAAAACCACGGTCAATGATGATAATGCCTTTTGGAACAATTTCACATCTCGAATGTTGGAGGTTTATCTATTGGCCACTAAATCTGTCAATGCTAATACTTGGGCAAGAGTGGTCACCGAAATGTCCATTGTTTGGCGTAGGAATCGTCTATTTGATCGAATAATTCTAGGTTCTAGGATACTTCAATTGATGGCCAATTGTTTCACACCGGAAAGAATCATGAATTCACCAATTTGGTTTAGCATTCAAAGAAAGAACATAATAATCAATGAAGTATTGAATTTGATTTTGGATGAGATCAATCAAGCGGTAGAAACCGAAGCTCTCAAAGTACAACAATTATCAATGGGTTCGCCCACATTGCATAGTTTTTTGCAGAAAAATCTTCACATTTTACCAGTTTTGATTGATTCAGTATTGGACACTTTGTTTTTAAATTTGCCCAAATTTTTAGAACGAGTGTTTCAATACTATCCTTCGTTTTTAGCCAATTGGCCTTGTAATCGTTTTAGTTTGGCCGAGATGTTGGCCATTCAAAATGATCAACATCGTGCACAGATTTACGAAATGGAAGATTTCCTTTGTCGTCAATATCAGATGAATGAAGGAGATTATGGACGTATCATTGATGAATTGATGGCACCCACCAACAATCAATCACGAGGCGCACCATTGATCCGTGTCCTACAAAACAAATCCAACAATTTAAGCATGATCTATGAACATGTTCCAAGATTGGATTGGGTCGAAGCGGCCACCAGTGTTTCGTTGATCAAAGAATCAGCAGAAAAACTCTTGTTCGCCAATAGTTGGATGGTCTGGTTTCCGGAAGTGGAAGATTTAGATTCATCGATTCGCAACTCGATGCAAAGAGCTAATTTAGTTTTTTCAAGATTTTATAATCAAGGTACAGCAGGCTTATTCACCTATCTAGGCGATATAGTTACACCGTTTGCAATACGCTACATGATTCTAAATGAAACTTTCAACGAAATTTGTGACTACGGGATCTCGGGCGTGTTGATGGCTCCAGTGGTCAATGATAAAGAATGGAGATGTTTTTTCGTGTCGCTTCAATTCGCAAGCTATTCCTTTCAGCATCTGTTACAATTGTTCAATGAGGTTTTAAGAAATTTCCTCAACGATCAAAATCATTGCCAATTGTTCAATATAGATGGTGAAGCGAATCAAAGTCACATTCTGTTCCTTTTGGATCACATTCCAGAAATCGTAGAATTGATCCTAAACGAAGTATCATTTGGAGATATAAATCGGCTATCCACTATACGATCACTTCATGAGCTGGTCTGTGAGTCGAACATAAATTTGGATTTGTTTGGAACACGTCGCCAACTTTATGCGGTCATCCGCCAAAATCTTTGCCGATTCCCATCAGCATTAACTTCCTGCGTGAATGTGACCATGCCCAATAGATGGGCGCAAGCATTCGATCATTTGAATCATACTTGGTATAGTCAATCATTGGTCGAATTGTCCAACAAATCTGCATTCGTCGATGCTTATAAAAGTTTTTACGATTTTTTATCCTTGTTCGGACAATTTTCCCCACGTTTCATTAATCGTTTGATGATGAAATTCGAATCTAACAACCATGGACAACAATTCATTCAAGATTTATTGAAACGTTTGAATAGAATGGAACCGTTTCGCCAAAAACGATTAGCATACGCTTTCCAATCTGCTTTTCCAGAATTGCATACGATATTGTTCAATTCCAGTGGCAAAGTTCCTAATATGGTCCGACATCATGAAGAACGAAGAGATTTGATCATGGCGTTTATTTATGCCTTGGAAGAATTACCAACAAGACTTCGACTACGATACAAACTTGGCGGTATTCATGTCAAACCTACGGCCAACGATGATGAATTACTACAGGCGGATTTACTGGAATCACTGCTCGATTGGATTGATGCCCACCTGTTGATAGTGTCGGAGACATTTTTACAGACCATAGCATTGGATACTGAACGTCTGTCCAGATTGTTCGTCAACAAATTCGAATTGGTTTCCGTTTGGCGTGCATTTTGCCGTTCTCCAGTTAATCAACATTTTGTGGTGGATAATAACATTATCAACGATGCCAGCAAAGCCCAAGACGAAATATGTTCAATGGATTTCAACCTGGTCTACACGCAATGGTTTCGAAGAGCGCGACCTTTTTTGGCCAACTACACAGATCAAGAGCTGGTGGGCGTTTTCCTGGCCAAAATTGGCTCTTCCCTGGATCTGGTCACCAACGATCCAATTTACAAACGTGACCTGCTCAAGTTGAATGATTGGGATGCGATTTTTACCAAATTGAATCGTTTGATGTTGAATACCGGTCCCGAATCCTGGATCATGACATCCACCATGAAGTTTTTGCAAGAGTTTTTACCAAAATCCTCTTTACAATCCATTCAAAGAATGATTTTACGGCTGAAATGTGGCCTGGACACCATTCCATCAGGTGGACTGAGTTGGGAATCGGTTCCTCAAGTGTATCGAAACAAAACAGAAATTATGTCGGTCTATTCAACATTGAATTCGGCATTCACCTTGGCATCTGTTGGTTTGAATACATTCCTAACACAGTCCAAATTCTATAATCATCTTCAGATGTCCGTAAAACATGGCCGTAGTGGATTCTGCCATTTGAAAACTGAACAAGATTTCCAAGAAGTGTTCGCTATCGTACCACAATCGTCTACTAATGAAATAATGTTTGCGCTCAAAAATCTTCAAGCGTTCATATGTCATCAATCGTCGAATTTTTGGAAGAATCTGAATCCAGTTTCCGTTTGTTTCGACTCAACACTAACCAATGTAAATGTTGATCATTTCCAGGATGATCTACAATCATTGACCATTCAATTACAATCAATTATCCAACAGCCAAAGAATGAGATTGATTTTGAAGAAAATCAGTCTGTTCCGCCCATTCTGGATGTGAAACAGTGGAATCGATTCTTAAAATGGTGGGCAGAAGAAGTGACCCCGTATCCCAACAGTAGAAGAACATTACTGATGATGCGTTTGTTTCAAATGATTGATGTGTTGGCCGATCAGCATGTAATATGGAAATCATTCTATCGGCTCACCTATCTAACTTCGGAAATGTTCGCCTACAGTCTTCGAGCCCTGCAACTAACCGACGCCATGTATCCAATGAAACCAGAGATGAAATTCAGCCGCAATAAATTATCATTCAAAGTGTTGAATCAATCCAACAAGAAAGGTTTATCATCGTTGCTAACATCGACGGTGTCCAATTTGATATTTCCGGAAGTTAATCATTTCATTACGTTTGCCACATTCCGACAACTCAGATGGATTCGTCATATTAGCCATTTTTTCGCCCAACATCCCGGCATATTGCACGATGAACTTTGTCCCACATTGAACAACCTGAATAATCGTCGAAACGATTCTTCCGGTTCTTCTCCGGTTATCGTTGATGATGATTTCAATGATTTACTATTGCTGCTATGCCACAATCATCCATCGGATTGGATATACAGTTTGACATTCAAATCAAATTTGTTCAACATAAAAGCATCGCCAAGGCCCAAGTTTATATCGCATCGTAAAATACGGGAAAGAATCGGCAAATTGACACAAGTTTTGGCTAGAATGTTGGACTACAATAGCGATAAGAATAATCAAAAACTTGATCATGTTGTGAGCTTTTTGAAACTCAAACAATTGGAATCAATCGAGAACGTGATGGGAACCGGCGAAATATTGATTGAAACCATTGTGGCATCGCAGAATAAATCTCAAGCAATAACATTGAAAGAAATGCTGAAAACTGGCTGGCGTTCGGTTCCAGCATTGTTGGATGCTGTGGATCAATACATTTGTAGCTATAAGAAAACCAATTTAAAAAATCAAAATAACAATGATAATAATAAAACAATAGATTCGGATATGGAATTCTCGTATCGGCCCAAAGCGCCCGACATGAAGGTGATAATGTGCCAAATGCCACACTGGAATTTCGACCAAGCATACTCTTATTTGTCCAAACATTTGGATTTGAAAAATTTACTGTTGGTCTTTGCCTCATCCGACATTGTGACCGATTTGGATACGAAAAAAACCCATCAGATTAATACTCAATGTGTTACACCACTGCGGTTCTTGTCGAGATGGATCGATGTTGGCCAAGATATTGTTGGCCAAATGTATAGCACTTCATTTTGGTCAGAAGTGAAATCTTGCCGCAAACGATATTTGATTTCGTTGCTGGCATCCACCAAATCCTCCAATACTTTTTTGGTTCGTCACTCGTTAAGATATGTACGGTTCATGAATAAATTATTGACCACAATCGACAAGTTTTCCCACGAGAACAAAGGTGTCAGTTGGAACAATGTTCGCCAATTATGGCAAACGTTTTCGTTTTTCATATTGAACCAAGTACCAGCCTATGTTCCCATAACGGACATCGTTCGTAACGATGTGAATCTTCCTGAATACCTGAACGCAACACTGGATCGTGTTTCAACACTTTCAAGATCCAGAGCCAAGCAAGCTATCCGTTTGTTGACCGATTCGATGTTGGACATCAATGCCATTAGTTGGCACAACTTTAGCAATATTGCATTGAAAGAGATGATATGCAAGCAAAAAGAGACGGTCAAGTTTTTGGATTCGAAAAATTACTATCTACCAATCATCGTCAAAGCTGATGAATTGAATCACACATCATTAAATAACCGTTCGGATCAAGAATCCTTGTATGAAACATTGTGTCAAAGTTCTAATTTGATGCCGATCATTGATTCATTGATGGCCGTGATCGATCAAGATTCGATCAATAGCCAATTGTCAAAGTTACAACGTGTTGAATTGGCCAAAAATAACTGGATCAATGATGTTTTAATGCCAGAAATGACCGAAATGGTCAATTCTGGAGTGTTCGCCGACATCAACCAAAAGGTTGGAATCATACATAATCCGAATCAAATCAAAACCGAAAGTTCCAGTCAGAAAGGAATCAATCACTTGCTCATATCGTTCGTATCCATGACCCGAGCCAAAAATTTCAACACACTCTATAATTCTATCAAACAAGCTGTGGATAAGCTTTCGCCAAAATTCAATGATGGACCAATCATTGATTCGTTGACCAGAATATTGGAAGGATTGCAAAGTTTAAAAGATCTATCCAATCGTGGCTTGTTTCAGATCAAGTATCGAATCGCCGATCTATTGGTCAATGCGGAAAATGTGCAACTATTTTTAGAGAAAAATCTACGAATGGATCAAGCATCCATTGGACAGATTTTAAATTCTACCATTGATCTAAGTGAATTTATCGAAATGTCTGCCAGAGTTTCATTTGATTCAAGCGCCTTCTGCAATCAAACACTACTATATGATGAACTAAAATTAGAACTGCCCTTGGTTGAAAACGAGCCAATGCCCAGCCAGGAGGCGGTGACAAACGTACTCTGTACATTGAGCGTAACAGAGGATTTCAAGTTTAACAACCAAATACTGAATCAACTAGTTATACGAAAGTTAACTTTCAATGTAAGTTTGAAGGCGGTCGTAGGCGGGCACATTGGATTGAACTGAAATGTTAAAGGATAGTAAATTTTTGAATTTGTTTGAATTTCCTTTAGGTAATCAATCTGATCCAAAACAGTTTGTTGAAGAAGGCCAAGGTGGAAAGCAGCCAAATAGGTAAAGCATTGAACGCGATCAAAGCATCATCAGCGGCTATGCCTAGTGTTAAATCATTCATAAGGAATATGAGCATATCATTCGATCAATTCAATGATCAACCCTTTGGAGAGGATTATAGCATACACAACTTAAGCCTAACCCATGCATCGAATATGCTGGGCAAAATTGTTTGCGGTGGATCTAGTGCGGCGTTGAATCGTGAAATCAAATTGTTAAAAGTCAAAGTTCAACAACCAAGAACCTTGGCCAATGAAATTAGTTCGTTCACTTCGGATTTTTGCATCGATGGCTACAAACAGATCATGCAGATTCAAGGTGGACCAGTGATCTGGAATTTTTTGAAACCAATTTTTGTAGGGAAAATTTTGTACACGCCCAAGGCACCGGTTACCGATATGATTATGGCCCAGATGAACACCACATTACGGTTCATGCCACGAATCATTGAAATGCTTCATGCTTGGTCGCAAACATTGTCTAGTTTGGAAACTTTTTACCTTCAATCCGATGTGAACAATCGAATGAATCACGTTAAACACTTGATCGAATCGGTTTTCATCAATGGCGAAGCGGACGGCCTATTCGATGACATCGATACATTTGATTTGATCGAAAAAATGACCAGATCCGGAAATGTTTTAGCCATCGTCAAACTTATTGGTCAGATTGCTCAATGCGCTTCGTTTGATCGTTTTGTTGGTTTAGACAATGAATCAGAATTGGAAGAACATGCCAGAAATTTGACGCGTTCCCATCAGTTCATAGCCGGAATCGTGTTTGCCGGCAATGCAGAACATTACCAAAACAAATCGACATTTCCGAAGACTGTCCATTACAAAATACGAATCGATATTGATTTTGTTCCATCCACCAAAGCTTTAAAGGCTAGAATCTGGGAACCAGGCCCAAGAGATCATTATCTGGATGATATGAAATATTTGCATGGATATATACAAATTCAAGAAATGATCGATCGTTCCATAATGACCTTTTTGACCAATCGAACTTCGTTACCAATCGATCCGGAAGTTCATCTGCAACAACAACCATACCTTTGCTATGGTATCGATAAATATGGTAATTATATTCGTTCATTGACACCGTTGATCACCACCATGGCATGGATATTTTTGATTGCTCACCTGATCCGTGAACACGTTCTGGAACGAGAATTACATTTGGAAGAAGTTATGAGAGTAATGGGATTGAAATCCGGTGTTGCATGGCTTGCCTGGTTCATAATTGGTATCACAGTGATGACTTTTGCCACGTTTTGGGGAATATTATTGCTTTACATTGGCCAATTGATACCGGCTTCCGATCCAATGTTGCTGTTCATATTCTACATGGTGTTCAATGTTTCATTGTTAATGTTTTGCTACATGATCAGTGCGTTCTTTCGTACGGCAACCATTGCCGCCCTATCCGGAATAGTGGCATATCTGGCTTCGTTTCTTCCGTTTATGGTGGCCATCACATTGGAGAATGAGATGAGTTTTTTGCAGAAAATTGTGACCTGTTTTTCGATGTCCACCTCGTTTTGTTTCGGTATGATGTACATGACCAGATTCGAAGTACAAGGTGTCGGAATGCAATGGAACAACTTATGGCATAGTCCTATGCAAGGTGACACCATGAATGTTGGCACTGCAATGATTATGATGGCTATCGACTCGGTGATCTACTTTTTGATCGCTTGGTATATCTCACATATTCATCCACGTAAGTTATACAAGGTAAATGATTGATATAGATAATTGATTATTGTCTCGAATAGCCGGAAACAATGCTCGCAGATACCCGTGGTTGTTCTTTCTGTCCTATTCCTATTGGAAGAATGACTTTCTACGTGCTTTCGGTTTTGGTGAAGATAAACCATTGAATTGGAACCAAAAAGATCAAGATTCTTTATACATCAAATATGATGAAAGTGATGATGATGGCCAACCAGTCGAAAGGAAAGAAGAGGAAAGCAATTCAGTAATGTTAGAAAATGATGGTACTTTTAATATTGTCGATCCAGAAGAATGGAAATCATTAAGTAGCAAAGCGTTCTTCAATTTCACCAACGATGATAACACCATGATAGCTGATGGAACATTGAAAACCATTTCCGGAACATTGACCAAAGCCATTCAGAACAGTTCCACGTTGACTAGGAAACCAAGCAAACAATCCACATCATCGACCATCAGTCGAAATCCTTTAGGAATGGAAATCAATGGATTATATGTGATCTACAATGAACGAAGCACTAAATCCAAACACATTGCTGTTTCTAATTTGAACCTGAACCTGAAAGAAGGTCAAATCACTACGATATTAGGCCGAAATGGTGCTGGAAAAACGACCACCATAAACGTGTTGACCGGCCAGATGCAACCGACATCCGGTACGGTCTCAATTTATGGCTACAGAATTCCAGAGGAATTTGGCTACGCACGTCGTCTTCTTGGCTATTGCCCTCAATATAACACATTGTTCAACGACCTTACTGTTCGTGAACATTTGATTTTCTTTTCTGAACTGAAAGGATTGTTACAGGATCCTAAATTGATTGAAAATGATGTCGATGAAATATTACATAATATGGGTCTATGGAATCTTCAACATCAATTGGCCAAACACTTGTCGGGAGGTTTGAAAAGAAGATTGTGTGTTGCATTAGCGTTTGTAGGCGGTAGCAAGTTAATCATTTTGGACGAACCAACGTAAGTTGAAATGAATGACCTTTTAAAGCCTACAATTGTCTCGATTTATATTGATTTGATATTTAATTTAAATTCTGATCCTCGACCAACTTTAATGATACAGAGCCAGTGTGGACCCTGTTGCTCGGAGAAGAATCTGGGATCTTATCGTGCAGCAAAAACGTCAACGAACCATATTGTTGACCACTCATCACATGGATGAAGCGGAAATCTTGTCCGACGAAGTGGCAGTGATTTATCGAGGAAAACTATTATGTATTGGTTCACCTTTGTTGCTTAAATCCAAATACGGATGCGGATATAGGCTGACAGTGTCAAGGCAAGGGCGTTCAGATACCGAAACCGTTGATGAGCTTGGACTTGATCAGCAAAGCGATCATGAACAATTCAATGGTAACAGTTTGGATAGTCGAATAACTTTGCGACCACGTAGCGATGTAGAGAAATTGATGGCATTCACCAAATGTTTAATACCAAATGCTTCGTTTGTTGAGGATAATAATGGTGAAGTGATTTTATCATTGCCACAATATGATGATCACGGTGCGCCACACGATTATGCCACATTTTTTCGATGTTTTGACTCCAACATACGAACCCTTGGATTTGGTAGCTATGGCGTGACCAGTACCACATTGGAAGAAGTTTTCCTAACACTTTGTAGTCTTGAAGAATTGAACATGCCGGTAGATGAAGCCAAATTGGCAGTGGCCAGAAGAATGAGCCATTCAACTCAAAACACCGGACCAATATATGGTTATAGTAATGAAGCTGGTTCAATGATAGCACCACAGCCCAAACAATTCAATATTGATGTTGATTGTGACAATGGAATCCGGTTGAAAGCGCGCCAAATTTATGCTTTGTTTTCCAAACGATTCTTGCATATGATTCGTGATTGGAAGCTATTGTTTTGTACATTATTTTTGCCTTGTTTGTTCATCGCGTTCGCCATGGCCATGACATTGATCAAACCATCATTTGCTCCAGATCCGGCACTGCCATTGACACCACATATTTATGGCTATCAAACCGTATCGTATTTGCATAATCATCCTAAACATGGAAATTATACCGAAAAATTCCGAATGATAGAACAAGAGCTGGTGGATGATTCTGTGGATCAATCAGTGGATTGTATGCCACCAAGAGACAAATGGCGTACGGCTAAATGTCCGATCATGAAAGAGAACAAATTTGAATCACCGCTACCATCACATTTGATCACATTGAAAGGCAAAGCTTGGAACAGTAATTCAAGAACGTCTTGTAAATGTGATGAATGCTTTCATGATATCAAAACCATGGTTCATTTTATTCCACCGCCCATCCGCACAACTAATGGCTGGATTTATAACCTAAGCAAAATGATCGATGTGAATCAATTTTTGCTTAGAACCCAACCGGAATTCATGGATCGCCGTTGGGGGGGTTGGAGTTTCCGTTCGGTGCGTTCGCAAAGATCAACCAACCCGAAGAGGCGAGTGGTGAAAGTTTGGTATGATAATAACGGTTTTCATACAATGCCCTCATATCTCAATTCATTGAACAATGCCTTGCTTCGGGCCAATCTAAGAGCTTTGGGAGCAAACAATGCATCTCAATACCGATTGGTCACGTATTCACATCCATTACATGTTCGTTCAAACCAAATAGGCGATCAATCGGTCATGCAACAAGCCGGGGATGCTGGCATAGCAATCATCATCCTGGTGGGATTCATTTTCATTCCGACCAGTTTCGTATTTTACATCGTACGGGAAAGAATCTGTGAAGAGAAACATTTACAAAAAACGTTCGGTGTTGGTCCATTAATGTATTGGCTTTCAAGCTTGTTCTGGGATGTTACCATCCTGGTTATTGCCATTGGATTTGCATCAGCAATCATTTCATTCTTTCGTCTTCCGATCTATATGTCCAGATTGAATTTACCGGCAATATTAACACTGTTGTTCTTCTTTGGCTGGGCCATGATCAATCTTGTTTATTTGCTGGAGAAATTCTTCGATGAACCAAGCCTTGCATTCATGGGAATCTATTGTTTAGCATTATTCATCGGTATCCATACCATGGTCATGCGTTTGATGATCGACGTTTTCAAATTGATCGAAATCACTCCCACCATTTATCGTATATTTGAAAAAATTGCCGTATTCTTTCCGCCATACTTGCTTCTCAGCGGAATAGTAGATGTTCATCGTAATCAATTGTTCGCTGACATTTTTACATTGTTCGATCAGGATGCTTATGTTAACCCGTTTGCGTTTGAATTGTTAGGCAAGCATTTTACAATATTTGCCGTTCAAGGAATCGTTTTTTTCCTAATCAATTTGGCCATCGAATGTGATCTGATGTTTAAAATCAAGTCGATGTTTAAATTCAATCAAGTTATGAAAACATTGGGAGAACATGAACCGCCCAACGAAGATAGCGATGTTGCCGAAGAACGTCGTCGTGTTCATACTTCGGCGTTCGGTAGTCTGCCCACCGACCACAGTTCGTTGTTCGCGACCAATTCCTATTCATCGGATTCCTCTCAATCTTCTTCCTCAAGTCCTAAGAATATATCTCCCGATTGTCATATAGATTCAAATAGTGATGGTAGTAGCAACAATGGTTCGAACAACCCTCAAACACCGGACATATTGCGTGTGTTCAATGTAACCAAATTATTTGATAATATGTTCGGATACAGAAGCGCCGTGAACAATATTACCTTTTCGGTTCCTCGAGGTGAATGTTTCGGATTGTTAGGGGTGAATGGAGCAGGTAAAACCACATTATTCCGGATAATTACCGGTCAAGTTAAAGCTACTGCTGGTGAGACCATGTTCAATGGGCGTGATATCCACCAAGCGTTAGCCAACAACAATCAATCCATTGGTTATTGTCCACAAGCAGATGCATTGGATAGTTTCCTAACACCGATCGAACATTTGACCATCTATGCACATCTGCGAGGCATTCCAAGACGACAAATTGCCAAGGTGATCTTGGCGATTCAACCTTTTAACCAATTCAATCTAATTTATTTTCTTTTGTAGTTTGTTAAAGAGTCGATTGACAAGTTTCAATTGCAATCGTATTCAACCATGCCTGTACAATCTTTGAGCAGAGGAAACCGTCGCAAACTTTGCTTGGCTTTGGCGATGTTGGGTCGGCCGCAGCTAATTCTTTTGGTAAAATTCAAAAATAATCATCAAATAGTACAACTAACCGACTGGTTGAATGATCGATTCTTTCATTAGGATGAACCTACAAGTGGTTTGGATCCTCAAAGCCGTAGACATGTTTGCCAGAATATTCAGGATGCCATACGTGATCGTAGATCCATATTATTAACCTCGCATAGGTATTTGATGATTTGTTCGTGTTGATTATGTATCATATTATTCTTTACTGGAATATGATTATTTTAATTTTCAGTATGGAAGAATGTGATATTCTTTGTTCAAGATTGGCAATCATGGTCAATGGACGATTCAAATGTATTGGTAGCCCCCAATATTTGAAACACAAGTAAATTTTTCAAACAGAATCATTTAGCGACAAACTAATTACCACCAAATCTGTTCACCATAGATTCGGTACGGGCTATATAATCACATTAAGACTATCGGAGATCAAAGCCAATTTCAAAGAAGTTGTGGAATTCATGCAGGAACATTTTCCACAATCAGTTTTAAGGGTAACATTTGAATAATACCCAATGGTGTAGTCCAGGGCTTCTCAAACTGTGGGTCGCGACCTTAAAGGGGGTCGCGTAGCAAAATTTTTCCCTACTTCTGCCATTCAAAAAAAATGGCATTTCATCACAAGGGGGTCGCGA